>JAXRKP010001915.1:27500-35000 GCA_037039925.1 Doris montereyensis
AAGGGGGCTGCTACAACAAGGGAAACCCATCCGAAGCGTTTGTTTTGTGTTGTTTTCTTTTGATTTTTTTACTTGCATTTTTCTCGAAATGCAGTTTTTCCACACTAAAATTCTATCTCCTCCTCTATTTACTGAACGATTTGTATTATATTTGGCACACAGGCTCCTCTTGTCAATGTTAATAGAATGCCTTCGGTTCTTTTTATGTATTGTAAACGTTTTGAGAAATTATTCTTTTTTGTAATAAAAACGCTGTTTTATACCATCACATTATATACTATTTTCAAAAATGCATTGTTTGAAAACTGTCCAAAATATCTAAAAAAGAGTCCACGTCACTCTTTAGATATTGAATGGAAGAGACGATCTGCACAAGTTTTGGGTGATTTTATTCATAACTAGGGGAGGAGAAAGATTTTGAAAATTGAGTCAAAATCCAAGATGGCGGCCGTTTTTGACAAGGACGTTACATTTCAATAATATAAGATACTGTATTTTGACAGTTACTGTACATACTAGATCTAAAAGCAAAAACCTAAACTCAAAAAGCAAAAAAATCACTTCCAGGATCCGCCCCCCCCCCACCCCCACCCCTTAAGTTAATCTTACACGTTTAGATTTTAGGAGAAGTATACAAAGATTCAAAGCGGTTAAATAGATAGTGCAGTAAAACAATATACATTAAAAAATAAAATAAAATTATTATTTTTTTTTTTTTTTTTAATTAACAAACAATTATAGACGAATCAGTTAAGCTTCATACACATTCAATAACTTATCATAAATCATTTATTCACCATATATCAATTTAAATTTCTTAAACATTGTGAGCAAAACACCATTGTGCTTCAAAGTAAAGTATGGTCAAACTTTCGTATGGCGCTTGGAAGAAAAGCTCTAAAATATCTCCCAGTACGGGAGTTTAAATGTATAAGTCGACCGCTTCTACTACTTGTTTTTGGGTATGGGGAAAAGAGGGTCGGTGTTATCTCTAAGTACACTCCTGAGTTTAATCTTGCATTGATTCTCACACAGATCTTCAAAGTTCTCCGGCTCTACATCATTTACGAGTTTCCCTACGTGTTTCAGTCTCCTATTACTTTTTTCTTCTTTTCTCTACCTCGTATATTCCCTCCTCATGCAGTTATACTAAAGATAATAATACTCTTTATGCAAGCTTGATGGAAAAGTCTTATTAGAGTGTTATCAATTTGAAACTTAGAAAGCTTCCTCATAAAATTAATTCTTTTGCTTACGTTCTTTAAAACTTTATTCGATTGTTTCTAGCTTCTCGTCAAAAATTATGCCAGGATATTTATATTCATTAACTTTCTCAACTGTTTCATCTTTCATAACAATATCATTATGGGTGTTATTTGTCTTCCTAAAATCAAAAATCATTTCTTTTGTTTTGTTAACATTAAGTTGTAAATAATTGTCATCACACTTACAAACATTTTGATTTCTTGAGCATAATTGATTAGATCTACTTCTGACGTGATAAGAGCTTGGATAGATGTATCATCTGCATATTTTATTATTGGGATGTTTTCAAATGCAGTTTTACGATCATCAGTGTAGATAGAAAAGAGTATAGGTGCAAGGACAGTCCTTTGGGGTGCTCCAGTGTTTGTTACAATTACTGACGAGTCAAAAATACCATTTTCGGATTTTAATCTAACAAATTGAGGTCTGCTGGTTAGAAAATCTAAGATAAGAGAGTTACACTTTTATCCCAAACCCAGATTCAACAATTTAGGAATCAGGATGTATGTATTGTATTAAAGCACTTGAAAAATCAGCGAAAAGAGTTCTGACGTAGCTTTTTGGAGTATCAAGATGATGGTACATGTTATTTGTAAAACACAGAATAGCATCTTCAACGCCCCTTTTAGATTTATAGGCAAATTGGTGTAGGTCGAGAGTAGGTCCACTTGTAATTATAATTGTTTTAAAGACAATCCTCTCAATACATTTTATTGAAATAGATGTCAATGCTACTGGTCTTAAATCATTCATTTGTTTTATATTACCACATTTGGGACAGAAAATATTTGGGACATTTTCCAAGCATTCGGTATTTCATTTAATGACAGTGATAAATTAAATATGTACGAAAATATACCTGAGAGTTCACCAGAACATAATTTCATGACATGTGAGGTTATGTTGTCCGGTCCACAGGTGTTGTTTATTTTAAGATTTTTGAAACGTTTATTTACTTCATTTTCATTCACTGTTATTGGTATATCCCTTATATTCTTTGATGTTGCTTCTCATACCATCTATGTGATCAGACAAGTCAAGTTGGTTAAATCTAGCGTAAAACGCGTTTTCAGGTCGTCAACATACTCTTTTCTTTTCCCCTCTCTAAAAATACAGATTTTCTTTTGTTTCTATAGCCTACAGTGTTTTTTATTCCACCCCAGACACATCTCAAGTTATTTGATCTAAAATTTTCTTCAGTGTTGTTTTTGTATTTCTTTTGGCATTCTTTAATTTGCTTTTTTAATTCTTTCTGAACTGTTTTCTTCTTTTCGTCATTTTTTCCATGAATGCGCGTTTTTTTGTTGTTTATTATTGAGTAAAAGTTTGAGTTCGCGTTTCACCCATAGCGAAAAATTAATATAAGAGCTCAGAAACATTATTCAGTTCCTCAAGACTCTCACATGAGTCACAAAACACACTCAATCAATACAAGCAAAACAATCTTTCAACCTTTCACCTGCATCATCATTCCAGACAAACTTAGTTTTCTTAACTGACTTTTCCTCAATCAGTTTGGTCTTGTACTTGGGCATCATTAGTATCATGGTGTGGTCTGATGCGCCGAGTGGTGGAAGAGCCTTGTTTTTATATCCTACCAAATACTCCAAGATCACCTTGAATGTGGATGTGGGTGAAATGATATCAAATTAAAGTCAACACCCGACTTCAATGGATGGCTTATGCTTTGCCTACGTCAGTAATAATAATAACAACAATAATAACAATAACAATACGTGAATCACACATCCGGGCAGTGGACAGGTAAGCCCTCTACGACTCTCCTGCAGCCTTGCAAGCAGGGTCTTGGCTGACCGAAGGATAAAGGAGTTAACCCTACCTTAAACAACCTGCTGCCTTGCATGCCAGTCTGGTTGACCAAATGCAAAGGAGTGGACCTGAAAAAAATAACATATTCAGGCTGGTCTTGAATGACAAGAGGCTAAGGGAGTTAATCCTGACATAAAATAACAAGGCCCGGTATGGGACCTCAAGGTGGCAGCCCCATCATCTACCTAGGCACAGTGGACCAATCACCTGGTGATCCAAAATCAACTCATTCAGAGAAATAAATATGATATATCCGGATTGACATTTCGAAGACGAACATAGAAACGAACACGGACTATGATTTGTAGAACATGGAAACGAACACGAACTGTGATTTGTAGAACATGGAAACGAACACGGACTGTGATTTGTAGAACATGGAAACGAACACGGACTGTGATTTGTAGAACATGGAAACGAACACGGACTGTGATTTGTAAAACATGGAAACAAACACGAACTGTGATTTGTAGAACATGGAAACGAACACGGACTATGATTTGTAGAACATGGAAACGAACACGGACTATGAATTGTGGAACATGAAACGAACACGGACTATGATTTGTAGAACATGGAAACGAACACGGATTATGATTTGTAGAACATGGAAACGAACACGGACTGTGATTTGTAGAACATGGAAACGAACACGGACTATGATTTGTAGAACATGGAAACGAACACGGACTATGATTTGTAGTGAACATGGAAACGAACACGAACTGTGATTTGTAGAACATGGAAACGAACACGGACTGTGATTTGTAGAACATGGAAACGAACACGGACTGTGATTTGTAGAACTTGGAAACGAACACGGACTGTGATTTGTAGAACATGGAAACGAACACGGACTGTGATTTGTAGAACATGGAAACGAACACGGACTATGATTTGTAGAACATGGAAAACGAACACGGACTATGATTTGTAGAACATGGAAACGAACACGGACTATGATTTGTAGAACATGGAAACGAACACGGACTATGATTTGTGGAACATGGAATACTAGGGCAATAAATGGAAAAGAGTTAGAATTAGCTGAAGAAATATGGAAAAATTCAAAGTAGACATTTTGGCCATTACAGAAACAAAGAAAAAAGGACAAGGAAATAAAAATGTAGGACCAAATCATACTTTAGTCTTCTCAGGAGTGGATGTCAAAGATAGAGTTAGAGCTAGAGTGGGCCTCCTAATGCATAACAGGCAAGAAAAAGCTACAAGAAAAAATGGAAACTTATGAGCCCACGGCTGTTAGAGGTAACTATTAAACCAAAAGGAAGAGAAATTAAATTATTAATAACTTATGGACCAAACGGACACGCCACCAAAGAAGAAAAAGATATCTTCGAAAAAGATTTTCAAAAAGCTGGAGAGAATCTCAAACCCCAATAGGACCTAGTGGTTTTAGGAGATTTAAACGCTAAAGTAGGCAACAATGTAGAAACGTCAGGAGGAGCAGGGCCGTGTAGTGCTTGTATTTTGGTGCCAGGAACCACCTGCAAAATATTGCAATACACCAGAAGGTACTACTATGAATCTTTTGCAATACACCCATTGCATGGACTTGCTTTACCCCAACACACACATACACACACACCAGTTTCACACTACACTTCTCTGCAGGGTCTCTCACTATCAGTTTTCGCCGCTGGTGACATCACGCGCAGCCTGTATCCGTTCTCATATCTCTCAACGCCTGATATGCCCTCTGGCAATGGGAACCAAAAAAAGCTTAGTTAACTGTACAAAAATAGTCCCGGAATAGGGTCCAAAGGTTGTAAATTCCTTCTTTGCATGTACAACAAAAATAGATTTGAGCCAGACACCAATCTAGTCCCATTCTCGAACTAGCGTGGCGCTGTGAGAATGAATTCTATTTTTATCAAAAACGTAAACTTAGTCAAAGACCGGCTCTATTGTCAGTGACTCATACACGCAGTTTGCATTGCGCATTAATATAATCTCTCTCTGCCTTTACCTGTCTGTCTGTTTATCTGTCTGATGTTGAAATGGCTCGTAAAGAAGAAGAAACGAAGTCGTTGGAAATGTATTCTAAGAGAAAGTATTGTTGCCTTGAAATTGATTGAAAAACAAAACAAAATGTATATAGAGCCATAATACCTTACAGTTTTGCATGTCTTACCTTTCACTATGATTCTCTCTCTCTCTTTCTGCAGTAGGGACTACCAGAATGTCTGTCTGGACAAGAAAATCATGCATTTTCTCTCTCTCCCCAGAGTCAAGGGCCACAGCCCATTATTTACATTGCCATTTTGTTTGGAAATAAACTCTATTGTTTTGTCTTTAAGTTGTTTCTAATTGTCTCTCTATTCATTGGTTTGAAGACAAGACTCCCTCTCTCTCTCTCTCTCTCTCTCTCTCTCTCTCTCTCTCTCTCTCTCTCTCTCTCTCTCTCTCTCTTCTCCTCTCTCTCTCTCTCTCTCTCCCTCTCTCTCATTTAATCCTGCACTCTACTTTGAAAGGCAATGAGTCACACTAGCTACACACACACGGACACACACACGGATCACACTCTCTCTCTCTTTCTCTCTCTCTCTCTCTCTCTCTCTCTCTCTCTCTCTCTCTCTCTCTCTCTCTCTCTCTCTCTCTCTCTCTCTCTCTCTCTCTCTCTAGAAATACTTTTTATCTGTGTCTCTCTCTCTCAGAGTACAAGACATTTCTCTGATTTTTCTCACCATTGTCAGAGACAGAGAGTCTTGAGGACATTACTCTCTCTCGGGGAGGAAAGCTCTCTCTAAGGGTCTCTCTCGAGACTCCAAAACTAGTTGCATTGGCGTGTGTATGTGTACCGCCTAACTCTCTCTCTCCATCTCTCACTCTCTCTCTCTCTTTCTCTCTGAGATGAGGCAAGAAGAGATTATCTTTATTTGTCCTCAGGAATTGACACTTTAAAGCAATCTCTCTCTCTCTCTCTCTCAAACCTCTCTGCATTCAAAGTCAAACCAGCCATCTCTCTCTCTCTCTAATCTCTCTCTCTCTTTCTCTCCTCACAGAAAGTATCGTCATTATGAAGAATCTCTTCTCTCGGCGGCCAATTTGGCAGAGATTTCTGTAAAACTTTTCCTTGTCGTTCTTAACCCTTTCATGACTGGCTCTCCTTGGCTCTGTCTTCTAGATGATTTCGCCCTCCATGTCTCCCTGTCTGTCTGTCTTTCTGTCTGTCCTCTCTGTCTGTCTGTCCCTTCTGTCTTTCTGTCTGGTCTGTCTCTCTCTTTCTCCAGCCCCACCATCTACCTAGCGTCTAGTCTCTCTCCTCTCTTATCCAAAACCTAACTGATGCAGAGAAATAAATATAATATACCCTCTCTCTCTCTTTTCTCTCTCTGGAAACGAACACTCTCTCTGCTTTTCTCTAAATGTTTCTCTAAATCTCTCTCTCTTCTCTCTTCTCTCTCCCTCTCTCCCTCTCTCTCCTCTCTCTCTCTCTCTCTCTCTCTCTCTCTCTCTCTCTCTCTCTCTCTCTCTCTCTCTCTCTCTCTCTCTCTCTCAGGAATAGATGTCAAAGATAGAGCTCTCTAGGTCTCCTCTCCTCTCTCTCTCTCTCTCTCTCTCTCTCTCTCTCTCTAAGCCTCTCTCTCTCTCTCTCTCTCTCTCTCTCCTCTCTCTGTCTTTTGTTAAAGCTTTGCATTGTACATTGCACTACATCATGTTTTATTATTTATAGCAGTTGTCTAAAACCATGATATTATGATATTATTTATAGGAGACCTACAATAATGGGTAGGCCAATATAGAAACCTCTGGTGAGGAGTAATAAATAAAGAAGGAGAGACAACAACTTCTCCAAATGGAGAGAGACTAATAGATTTTTTCTTAAAGAATAACAAGAAAATAGCCAACATCTCATAAAGATATCCATAAATATACAAGAGTAAATGAAGACACATGTGAAAGGTCGATCATAGGCAACATAATAGTGACCACCTACCTTTTTTACAGTACTATGGATGCAATAGTAAACAGAGCAGCCTAAATATTTAGTGATTATTACTTAGTGATTGCTAAAATGAGATTACTGACTGAAGAAAACAAATAGAAAAGGAAAGAGAAGAAATCTACTTAACTCAAAATAGGGGAACTAAATAAACAAATAGTAAAACAGATATATCAATGTAGGAGAAAACGATTTATCAGTGAAAGGCAGATGGATCTGAATGATAACACAATAAAAGAAAAGGGGCAAATGGATAAAGAAATACTAATGGATTGTACTGAAGAGGTCTGTCATAGGACACGAATTAAAGGAGATAGGAAAAGAACAGCATGGTGGAATGAGAATGTCAAGACTAAGATCAAAGAAAAGAAAAATGCCTGTAAGAAATGCTTGCAAAAAAAGAGGCCATAGGATAGGATAAGTACCTGAGTAAAAGAACT
>JAXRKP010001915.1:40000-50000 GCA_037039925.1 Doris montereyensis
ACGTATTTATATTGTTGATAAAGGAATAAAAACGCAGTGAATTTCAAGGTAATAGTCACCGTCAGAGGGGGATGTAAAGGAATTGCAGTGCAGTAGGCTGGCAAGTAATGAATAATAGTAACATGTGAAATAGGAATAGGAAGCTCAATAGGAAATTTAAAAAAAGAGACAGGACAGAGAAATGTTTGAGTGTTGCGCTCTTCATCAGAGCTACACTAGAAACGTTTCCCTTCCCCTGCCTCCTCTTGTATTGTTCTTATAGCTTTATGTTCCTATTTATTGTTGGATGGGGGACAAACTAAAACGAATGTGTTTGTTGAACAAAAGTATATAAATTGTGTAACACTATGGGATCTCAGAAACATTAACAACAAATTAAAACTAAAAAAACAATTATGTTATCTAGGTCATCAGATTGTTTCACATTGGTCAACAAAACATTTAAAGAAGGAAAGAAAAAAAAGAACTGATTTTCTCCGAATCTCTCACAACTTTACAATACATTGTTTCCCATTTCTGATTAACTATTCACCTTGGCAATTCATTATATATATATAGTTGTAATTATTTGTAACTTATGAACAAACAAAATGAACACACCCACACGCGCGCGCGCGCGTTTACACACACAGACACACACACAAAGAACAACATTAACTGTGGTAGGTATCAGCCATAAACTACATCCACCCTATGAGCTGTGGACAGCTGTTATTCTAACCGATGATATCCAATGTTAAAGTGATGGGATATATCGTGATACAATTCTGTCTTTTGAAATTCAATGTCACACACACACACACACACACACACACAGTTATAAAAGCGTGTTGCAAACTGTCATTATAAATCAACAAGACAAGGTTGCAGTTTTAGTATCCGTCAGAACACAATTACGACAATGATGTTCGTATAAGACTATTATAAGAAATTATATTCTTATGAAAAATCAAAATGGCTATGACTTTAGACAGAGGAAACATAAATACGATGAAACGTAAAATACAACATGGTAGGCTTGACCATAAAAAATGAGAGCATTCAAACTCCATACGTGGAAAACAGAGAGCATTGGGGTTGAAGGTGACAGTGACTACACATCTATAAGCCAAATTCCTCAATTGTTACCATAGAAAGCTATAACTATACATACATGTGACATACATTAAAATCTACCCCAGTGATGTGCGCAACTCTGCTTTCAAAAAGTGTGCTTTTGTTTTCAGAATGGATGTCGTGGTAATGGCGGCTATCATGACTGATTTTATTAGGATTTTCCATAGGGGGGAGGGGAGGGCTGAGGAGGAGGGGGGGGGGGGGGGAGTTGCCCAAAATTGCACAAATTTATTTGATTGAATTATTGGATGGAACAGTTCATTTCCTTCACATTTCTGACATTAAAAAAGACAACATCGATTCTTTGAAGTTACACGATTTCTTTAGAAATGTAACAGGTCTAACTTTCAACACATCTATTGTACTATAGAAGTCAATAATTTTGGCTGAAGTACAGCAATTGTAGTCATTATGATCATCACATTGCATTATTTCCAAATAATCTATCTTTAACAAATTGTCCTAAATGTTGTCTTAGATCGCCAGAAAATTACGTGACATTTTCCACGTATCTGATACCGAAAGATGCCATCTGACATGAGTAAAAGGGAGCCGGGGCAGAGAGAACAAGAAGTAGATGAGAGTCTATCAAGGTTGTGTGACGTTTCAAAGTATTATTTCACTCTTCTCTAGGATTATGTAAGATAAAAAAAAATCCATTCAAATAGCAGAATATATAGATTTAAATGCGATTTTCCCCAAATGTTCCTTTTGACAATGCTTTTCTACTTTTCTATTTATCGTCTGATTTCTTCAAGTTTTGGTGTAAGACATGAATGAAGAGATACAATATATCACCCTATAGCGATTTTCGATATCGTTTTATTTTTTGTAAAACCAACTTTTGTGATAAAATTTGCCGAAAAATGGAAAATTTGCTCTACACATTTTCAAACAATTCATGAAAATCAAAGAGTTTGATTTATCATAAATCCCTACGATGCTTTGAGATATTGAACCGAGAAAAAAATAAGACAAATTCCGCAGAACAAACAAAGAAGCACACCTCATGTATGGTCAAATATATACTGATAAAAATCCAATTCTGTTTGTTTGTTTATTTAGTTTGCACAGTGGATAAAATAAAATAAACGTTCTGCACGAATTAAGGAAAGTATGCATCGAGTTCATATTTGAAGTACTTCATAAGGGTCTCTCTCAAAACATTTGAAGCCAACGACAGAGAAAGAATAAGAAATTTCTTCAAGTATTCACACTCGAGGTAGCAGACCTTGCTTGTAACTGTCTTATAAAAAAAACGATGAATTTATCTAAGCTTGCATGATCATAATTTGAGTAGATATATCCTTTTCAAAATATCATTTTAGAGCCTTTTCAATTTGTTCACTTTTCGTAGAAAAGCTTTAGGTTTAAAAAGAAAAAACTTATGATCGTCGTCTGTTTTCAAATACATGTATCATGCTTACTAATCGATCGGGAATTAAAATTTTTGAAGCATTCATTAAGATTGTACTTTAAAAAAAATAATAACAGTGTAGATCTACCCTGCTCATAGTTCCGTATTTGAACGATAACGAAATGAGGACACTGCGTCGAAGTATTTCATCGAGCCAACAGTCAGTCCACAACATATAACCGACCGACTTGTAGCTGATCAATGACGCTAAGTGTTAACATTCGATATTTATCAAATGAAATCGAATAATACGATGCTAGAGCTCGGTCTATACCGACACAATGGTGGAGAGCAGATCAAACGGAGGCACGAATGGGGGTCAAAGTTAAAATAAGGCAAAAAGAAAAGACATAAATAGGAGCATGGGCAAGCTAGGGAGAGTTACGAGACGCTGTCACAAAATAGAGGTGACTGGCAGCTCTTCGGTGATGACCTTTGCTCCACAAGGATCTGAGAGGTCAAGAAGCAGAAGAACAAGAAATTCAGCTAGAGATTTGCCCATTATTGCTAATCAAGGCTGCAAATTTCATACTAAACTCTGACTTGTATCAGACAGTGCCACTGACTTCTGTTAAGCATAGGGAATGTCCATAAATCGACTCGTAAGACATGTCCATGTGTTTGGTCTAGTTATTCTAGCACAGAAATGGTCCATCTTTGGTGATAGGGAATGGGCTGACTATCTTGAAATTATAAAAGAGAAAACATTTGGGGCAACAACGCCAATAACAACAACAAATAAAATACAAGCAAACAAACAAACAAAGAAACAAAGAAGCGAGAACGAAAAAGGAGGAAAACAGAGGGGTAATTATTCCAAAGAAATAAAGGACTCAGATGTCTACAGAAGATAACCATATATTGTTCTTTTGGCCAGGAACTTTTTTTTTAATGTTGATATCTAGTAGTGTACTTGCTTTTGACACATTATTTATTTTCCTTAACTACGTCACCGTGATGCATTATAACAATGCGACATAATGGTACGGTTATTATTACTGATGGGAAATCCAAGACAACATTGTTGTAGCCCATCAGGTTTATTTGAATTTTTGTTGTTACAAAACAACAGTCTAACTCAAGATGTAACGTTATGACTTTTTTAAAACCTCAGATGGACGTTCTTATCATAATACTCCTTTTACTTTCATTACACGTTGTGTTCTTCATATCGTTAGATTACTAGCCGTAAATAGTGTCTACCAACGTAAGTCAGAAATCGATTTTTTGGTTGATAAGTTTTTCTGTAAGTCTTATATCAGAATATGTTGATTTTTCATTTTTTTAGGTTACGCCAAGCTAAAAACAAAAAAGAAAAAAAAAAGCTAAAAAAAAAAAAACAAAAACAAAAAAAAAGAAAAAAAAAAATGGTTACGTCAAGTTAATCCTCAGTCTAGATGATGCGCGTGTAGAGTTTGTCTACATAACGTTTCGGTTTCCTCAGTTGCTTTATTCATTTATAAATTCATGTACAATGGATAACGTACAATATCACCCCGGTCCCCGCCTTTACGTTTCCACTAATCGACCCATTTGATGCTAACCTATATTTGATTTGACGCAAACGAATTCAATCTTGCCAGTTTCTTATTGTCAGCTTTCAATATAGTTCAGAGAAATGCAATGGTAGAACGCGTTTTAAAGCTGACATGTTCAGATCTAATCATCAAAAATATCTATGTAGATAAAAAAAAAATAATTCCTAAAATTTTTTTAATTACGCTATGGTCACGTCCACTCTGAATATATTTTTGTACTCGTTCTGATAGGTTGTATAATTTATGGGGTCTGGTTTAAAAGCAGACATAAGAAAAAAAAGCTTGTATTGGCAACAAACAAACTCATTAATATAAGAAATCTATGCAGCAAAGGACAGAATAAAGAAACAAAACTAAAGATCATACAATGCTGCATTTTCCCGCAGCAATATATGGATGTGAGACGTGGACCTGAAACAAGAATGTTGTTAAAGTGTTAAATTCATTCGAAATGAGGTACATACTACAGAAAAGATCCCTAGAGTGCATGGACTGAACACAGAACCACCACATACATAAGAGAAGAATTGTAGGTCAACGAAGTATGTTAAACGGTTTGTCAAAGCCTCTCCGTAAAAACCGAAATACCTTTGGCACATCAAACGTTATAAAGGTCCATGAAGATGATTGGAGAAGGGCAAAATGAATAGGAAAAGCAACAAAGGAAAGCCATGCAGTTTTTTGTTATTCTTTTTGGCAGTGGGGGGAGGGACCTCAACAATAACACATGCAGGACAAATGACGCGACATGACAGAGAGACATTCAGGAGGTGCTGTTAGGGATACAGCGTCCTATGGGATATGCAGTTGATGGTTTGAAAGCTTATCGATTTCACGATCGATCTTACTCCATCATCATTGACTATATTACTTGGACCTATGTATGCTAATTTCCTTTGACCTATTGACTATATGGCTAATTTCCCTCTGACCTAATTGACCATATTGCTAATTTCCCTTGGACCTATTGACTATATTGCTAATTTCCCTTGGACCTATTGACCATATTATTAATTTCCCTTGGACCTATTGACTATATGGCTACTTTCCTTTGAACCTATTGACCATATCATTAATTTCCCTTGAACCTATTGACCATATTGCTAATTTCCCTTGGACCTATTGACTATATGGCTATTTCCTTTGGACCTATTGACTATATTGCTAAGTTCCTTTGGACCTATTGACTATATTACTAATTTCCCTTGGATCTATTGACTATATGGCTAATTTCCTTTGATCCTATTGACAATATAATTAATTTCCTTTGGACCTATTGACTATATGGCTAATTTCCTTTGGACCTATTGACTATATTGCTAAGTTCCTTGGACCTATTGACTATATTGCTAATTTCCCTTGGACCTATTGACTATATTACTAATTTCCCTTGGACCTATTGACTATATGGCTAATTTCCTTGGACCTATTGACTATATTGCTAAGTTCATTTGGATCTATTGACTATATGGCTAATTTTCTTTGATCCTATTGACAATATTGTTATTTTCCCTTAGACCTATTGACTATATGGCTAATTTCCTTTGGACCTATTAACTATATCGCTAATTTCCCTTGGACCTATGGACTATATTGCTAATTTCCCTTGGACCTATTGACTATATTGCTAACTTCCTTGGACCTATTGACTATATTGCTAACTTCTATTGACTTGGAACTTGAACAGTGTAATCCCCCGATAACGACATCTCCAAATAACGACAATCCCCCGATAGCGACATGGATCCCTGGTCCCATTTTTGTTGTTGCTATATATCATAAGTAAAAAAAACTCCGAATAGCGACGTCAACCTCCCAATAACGACATAAGTCTAGCCGTAAACACTACATTTGACATGAAAATTTGATCAATATTGACAAAATTGAGACGTATTCTTAGCAATGAAAACACTTCTTTTTCGGCCAATGACAACGTGTGAGATTATTTCTCCATCTCTTAGGATACCAAGGTCGTGACAACCAGCTAGTAAACCCACCTGCTGGCTCTACCAACCCCACCCCAACACACCATCCCCTTTTCAGGGCCCCACCACATCTTCCCAATTGACTAGCCTCACTCATAACGCCCCCTTTCGCCGCCATTTTGAAAAATTCTGAATAACGACATCCCCCGATAACGACATAATTGTTCGGTCCCGAGCGATGTCATTATCGGGGGATTGCACTGTATTGACTACATGTCTAATTTCCCTTGGACCAATTGACTATATGTCTAATTTCCCTTGGACCTATTGACTATATTGCTAACTTCCCTTGGACCTATTGGACTATATTTAAGTTCCCCTTGGACCTATTGACTATATGTCTAATTTCCCTTGGACGAGTGGACTATACTGCTAATTTCCCTGGAACCTATTGACTATACTGCTAATTTCCCTTGGAGCTATTGACTATATGACCAATTTCCCTTGGACCTAGTTGACTATATTGTTAATTTCTTTGGACATATTGACTATATGTCTAATTTCCCTTGGAGCTATTGACTATATTACTAAGTTCATTTGGACCTATTGACTATATGTTAATTTTCGTTGGACCTATTGACTATATTGCTAATTTCCTTGGACCTATTGACTATATGTCTAATTTCCCTTGGACCTATTGACTATATGTCTAATTTCCCTTGGACCTATTGACTATATTGCTAAGTTTCTTTGGATATATTGACTATATGTCTAATTCCCCCTTGGACCTATTTACTATATGTCTAATTGGATCTGTGAACTATATGTTTAATTTCTCTTGGACCTATTGACTATATTGCTAAGTTCCTTTGGACCTATTGACTATATGTCTAATTTCCTTGGACCTATTGACTATATGTCTAATTTCCTTTTGGACCAATTGACTATATTGCTAAGTTCCTTTGGACCTATTGACTATATATCTAATTTCCCTTGGACCTATTGACTATATTACTAAGTTCATTTGGACCTATTGACTATATGTCTAATTTTCGTTGGACCTATTGACTATATTGCTAAGTTCCTTTGGACCTATTGACTATATGTCTAATTTCCCCTTGGACCTATTTACTATATGTCTAATTTCCCTTGGACCTATTGACTATATTGCTAAGTTTTTTGGATATATTGACTATATGTCTAATTCCCCCTTTGACCTATTTACTATATGTCTAATTTCCCTTGGATCTGTGAACTATATGTTTAATTTCTCTTGGACCTATTGACTATATTGCTAAGTTCCTTTGTCGAATTTCCCGTGGATCTATGACTATACTGCTAAGTTCCTTTGGACCTATTGGACTGTACTGCTAATTTTCCTTGGATCTGTGGACTATACTGCTAGTTTTCTTTGAACCTATTGACTATGTGGCTAATTTCCTTGGACCTATTGAATATGTTGCTAATATCCCATGGAAATATTGGCTGTTTTGCTAATTTCCCTTATTTATTTATTTTTTTTGGTGGTATTTCTCCACCTGGAAATTATATCAGGAGCTGCTGACGATATCAATTCCTATTCATTTTTTTATTTTATTTTTTATTTTGGACTGCAAAAAACAATAAATGAAATGCAAAACTTTGTTTTATTAATCATGACAAAAAAATCCATCTCGTGAAGAAGGGGGGGAAGGGGAGTGACGAAAAAGATGGGTGGGCCGAGTAAATATTTCTGGTATCAAAAACGTTATACACTGAAAGGCTCCATATCTTTTACCTCCACATTGTGTACAGGCTGTATTATCGATATGCTATAAAGCCCATGAGCATTGCCGTATTTTATACAAGCTAAATGTTTCAAGAGTTGACAATTACTAAAACCACATTTTGATTTCAAAGGTTAACTGTTTCTAAAAACACATTTTGGTTTCAAAGGCTAAATGTTACTAAAAACACATTTTGGTTTCGAAAGCTAAACGTTTCTAAAAACACATTTTGGTTTCAAAAGCTAAATGTTTCTAAAAACAAATTTTGGTTTCAACGGCTAAATGTTTCTAAAAATAGACTTTGGTTTCAAAAGTTCAATGTTTCTAAAAACACAGTTTTGTTTCAAAGGTTGATCATACGGAACAAAATTTATTCTAAGATGACATTTTAAAAAGAACCTCTAGTTCATTGCATGCCTCTATTGCAAAACAAGACAAACAAAAAACAATACCCAACAGAATAGTGTGCCAGAAAATCATAGATTGCCTTTATACCACATGTTTATGCAGGAAAAAATTTTTTTTTAAAGAAACCAACAAACAAAACAAAACCCAACAATGAATTAATAACTTTGTTAATAGAGGTGAAAGAGTTTCAGATCAAAATCACAGCATGAGGAGAAGAAACACACAAACAAACGTGGGAGGGCTGTGCGATAAGCAGATGGGGAAAACATTGCCCTGTTTCACACGTGCTTACCATTGCTACACAAACGCACGAGTCATGGATGTAAACAGAATACATGCAGTGACTACGTCACAAGAAAGTGCAGTTAGAATTGACAGGTCAGCAACATCCACTTTTCTTAAAAGGGACACATCGATCGATCGAATGAACTTCTGAAATTGTTTTTAATGTCAAAAGGAAAATCAGATAGATGTATTGATAGAATTGTCTTTTTTTTTTAATGTTAACAAAAAATGACTACAAATCTAGCATTTACTTCCATTTTAATTTTTCTCTTATGTATACAATCTCTGTGATAATAATGCATGAAACGACAATGTCAATTGTGATCATTGAAATGCGCGTGTTTCTAATGATAATGAAGAAGATAAATACAGGTATAATATTATTATACAAGTTGGACTCACGCTTAGACCTGGGAAATGTATACGTTTTTCACCTTGACGTTATTTTTCTTGCTGCCTTCTTTATTCCCTGTCTGCTCTAGTTTTAAAAAAACCAGTGAAAACCTTTTTTAAATTCCAATTTATCCAACTTGTTTGTATTTGTTTCATTCATTCCTTCATTCCATACATCAATATTATCTTCAAAATATTTCACAATTGATGGATGGCTTGCGAACCGTAGCTATTTTAAGACGATCTTCAAACGAAAAAAAAAACGTCAACAGGTGTTAAAACATAAAACAAATCAATGAAATTGAATCGACGTAAGATTATATGGCACATAATAACATAAGAAAAGTTGAATGCATTACGATTTGATTTTGCTGGTATTCTTTTCATCCAATGTTGTCAATAAAACAAGGCAATGTTCATCATAATTATATGGTATGTGGAGTCCTTTCTAAACCACAGAAGAAAGTAAACTTATTTGTTTCCACGTTATGAGTCTAGTGAAAGGATACATTATAATTATTGTACTACAGCCAATTTCACTTCACATGAGCGACGTTTTGTGTGGATAACTTTATGAACTTACATCATATCAAGTTTAAATTTTGTGCAATTCTCAAAAAGTTCATGTCGCAATATTCGTTTTCTTTTTCAAAATTTTAGAGCTCGAAACAGAAAAATTTTCTTAAAACTTTTGCCAAAGAATGAAGTGATCATTTCACAGTCTGCGTTTACCTTTCATAGTGTTCTTAAAAGCAAATCCATTCTTTCTTTTAAGTGCAACAGAATCATTTTCATCATCTTCATCATAATATATTTTCGTCAGATTCAGACTAATCTGCTTTTTATTCTTTAGCTGTAAGTAATAAATTTGCTAACACTAAACGAAACGTTTCTGTAAAGCATTGAGTTGTAATCGATACCGGCGAGATATCCCGAATCGATACCGGGGAGATATCCCATACCTGCGAGATATCCCGAATCGATACCGGGAGATATCCCGAATCGATACTGGCGAGATATCCCGAATCGATACCGGCGAGATATGCCGGAATCGATACCGGCGAGATATCCCGAATCGATACCGGTGAGATATCCCGAATCGGTACTGGCGAGATATCCCGAATCGATACCGGCGAGATATCCCGAATCGAT
>JAXRKP010001915.1:55000-65000 GCA_037039925.1 Doris montereyensis
AAATACCTTTTTTTCTAAAATATATATTTACATATAATTTAGAATTATTCCTGTCTTTTTTGGGAACTTATAAAACTTGTATTAGATTACCTTCCTTGTATGAAAGACGTACAGTTCAAAACACAAATAAAAAAACGAGTACTTTTTTAAATCAATAGATCGGACTTAATGAAATCGATTTAATACCAGACTTCAGATCACGTTCCAAATGCCTTATGATTAGTAGGTGAAAAAAAAAGTTTGTAAATAGGATAGAGCAATGACTTTGTTACTATGTAAGCTGAAACTTATTTTTAAGTTTTTAAACTGATTTCAAATCATCGATAAATTTGGTGCAGTATAAGAGTGATATTGAAATGACAAGAGTAACATCCTGGAAAGAAAGAAATGCGGGTATATACAAACTCGTATAATGCTTTAGTTCTATGTTGAGGATAAAGAGTTTTAGAAGCCCCAATGGGATCATTCTCTGTTAAATGGGTCACCTAAAACATAGACTAGTTAATTTAAAGGTCGACAAATGTGATAGAACCTCCTGATAAACCAATACTTGGTACATGTAATATCAATGAAGTTTAAAAAGCTGTCCTTTCAAACCAAATTTACAACAGCATTACCCCCCTTATAAATCGGATCATGTGTTAAAGCAAATATTTATGTAATTTGTTTACTTCTTCATTTTTTATTTAGCATTTGGTATATCTATTTTATATATTCATTTATGTAATTTCTTTATTTAAATCTATTTATCTTTTTCTTTTTTAGATAAATGGTTAATTTATGATTCGTTGCCTTATCTATTTATTCAGTTGCTTGTTTATTTGTTATCTGATCCTATGAATATGCATGTGTATTTATTATACAATTTTATTTATCAATCAACTTATCCATTAATTGACTGGTTGATGGATTATAATTGATCATTCATTGATCTGTTTTTTAATATTTATTATTATCTACTACTCCTTATATTGATTTATTTGTTTTTTATTTTATTCATCTACTTATTTAAGATAGTTGCCAACGCTTTTCAAATGGAAAACAGACTCTGACCGCGCAAACTAATTTTAACCATCACGATGACCCGTAATATTCCAGGAAATGTTGACAATTTGACTCGAATTAACCGCCTACTTTTAAGGTAAGTAAAACTTGACCGAGCCTTAATATTGATGCATATATTATTATGCATTCATTATCTATGTAGCCTACATTTAAAATTAAATTAGAATTGCATAATAAAATTTACAGTAAATCTGTAGCCTATATATTTATAGGTACAAATTGCTTACGCCATGTACCAAAAATAGTAATCCCTTTCATGAGATTTAAACTGAGCGGATCTTTTGTGATGCAAGATGCTCCCTTTTTCACTGTGAGATTTTTTCCTCACTCACAATGCTAAACATGGTCTGGAATCAGCCTTGCTGTGATGAATGCATAAAACAGCTAACAGCATTTTTAAAAACAGTACATTGTAAATAAATCTATTTTGGAAACAGCAGTTTTGTTATTAGAATCCCTTTTCAATTCGGCCATCTTTTGCAAGCTGAGAGCCCATCCTATCTGCCTTGTCACCAATTTCCACGGAGGCAATAAAACCATTAGAAATTGTGAAGTTTGTCCTTCAGCCTTTTCATTTATAACGTAGTTCATCAGCCAACCCTGTTTAACTGTCCTTCAAACTAATTGCAACTTTCATACTTTGCTGCTAAATAAATCCCTATGGCATAATAATTCTTCTCGAACTGGAAATAAAACTTCCTACAATTAAAGTTACGTTTTAATAAACTAGGATCTAGATAGCTCCACAGCCACACTAGAGCTAACCACATACAGCTTACAGTCTGTTAGATCGAGATAATATTATCTAGTTACCCTACTCGTTAGTATAACTAGATCAGAGAAATAAAATATCAAATTATTAAGTCTCTTTGTTGGAGGTAGAAATCATCAAACACGCACAGAATTCAAAATAGTACTTCACTATCAATTTGTAGGTAACTCGCCAGTTCGGCAATTTTATTTTGGCACTTTAAGAGCCAAATTTAAGATAATCTGAACATAGTGTTAAATGCTTTGGCACGGAACATAATTAATTTGACACTATTTAGAATGCATTGTCCCTATTTTGGAAATATTCTGGATACAGGATTTGATTTCGTTTTTTTTGTTCAAAATTCAGTCCATAATTTCTTCTTTTCTCCGGGATTGTCCCGGATAAAATGGAACGGTTGGCAGGTATGTCCCTGAGTTAAATGTCAACTTAGAATTTCTTTTTTTTAAATGCAGTTAACCTTCATATAAGTACACTTTTAGCGCAAATACAGACTTAATATATACGTTTTTACGCACTGGTTAGCAGCTATGTATTTATTTGTTAGCTTATTAATTTAATTATTTATTCGATTTGCTATGTATTTATTTGTTAACTATTAATTTAATTATTTCTTTCTTTTTCTTCTTTTTGCTATGTATTTATTTGTTAACTTATTAATTTAATTATTTCTTCTATTTGCTATGTATTTATTTGTTAACTTATTAATTTCACTATTTATTCCAATTGCTATGTATTGATTTGTTAACTTATTAATTTAATTATTTCTTCTTTTTGCTATGTATTTATTTGTTAACTTATTAATTTAATTATTTCTTCTTTTTGCTATGTATTTATTTGTTAACTTATTAATTTAATTATCTATTTTATTTGCTATGTATTTATTGTTAACTTATTAATTTAATTATCTCATTCTATTTGCAATGTATTTGTGAGATCTTCAAAAAGAATTACTTGGTTTGATTTTTGTTTTCCTGCTTTCAGATTTGAGGATATGGGGAAGTTCGCTTTTTCTACTCCCCCATCCCCATCCCCCATCCCCTTCTATAGTCAGTCCCATTCACTTTTTTTTCTAAAAACAACCGTAACAGGATATGAGGAAATAAGTAAATAAAATTTTTAAAAATTTTTAAATATATATATATAAATAAAAAGCAACAGACAGTTTTCTTATTTTTGTTTTTTTCCTTTTTTTTTCTTTTTTAAAGAAAGCACCTCAGCCAGATCCAGATTTTTCATCTTTCGCTTCTTTCTCTGCATTTCCTTGTTGCCACTCGATTTTGCTCTTTTCCTTCTCTCCTCCATTTTCTTCGGTCAGCTGTCGATGACAAAAATAACAAACAACGCACAGAGAGAGATAGAACATAGAAAAGATAAAGAATGAAGAATTTAAAGGTTATAAATGGCCAACTGTTTATTCCTTTTTAGATCAACGTTAACTTAATACATGTACCGGTACAAGAACAACCAGATCAGGGTGTCAAACATACATGGTTCCATCTCCAAACATTTAATTGTCACCTGCACTCATTTTACCCTAGTACAGTGAAGCTGTGGAATGGACTGCAAACAGAACTAAAGCTCAACAACAATATCACTGATAATGATAAAAAAAGGAGATCCCGTGCGCGTTTAAGATTCTGACTGTTTTTTACAGGGCAGTCGAGACAAAATTAAAAATCCCATCCAAAACCCTCGAGATCATCTAAATCATGGATGGGTAAAATCAAATTTTTTAAAATCTCCTTGTTATGTGTCATGAGCTAGAGTTTATTCGATGTTTCATTCAGTGTGAGTTATATCGTTTGGTGGAGTTGGGGGCTCAAAACGTCTTGTAGAAAAAAATACTATAAACTTTCGATTTTAAATATTACGTTTCTTATGTATTATCAATTTTGCAACAGACAAGGCTTATTTCCTCTCACCAATCATAATGTCAGCTTTGGCTTCTCATTCATAGCTGACACACTTTCACATTTGAGTTCGTACTAACCTGCCTTGACTGCATAAGTAAAGATAAGAATATAATGAGACATAAAATAGATAAATAGATAATAAATAAATAAATAAATAAGTAAGTAAATCAAATAAATAAATAAATGAATAATAAAGAACAAATAAATGAATAAATGAATATATGAATAATAAAGAACAAATAAATAAATAAATGAATAAATAGATAATATATGAACAAATAAATGAATAATAAATCAATCAATAAATAAATAAATAAACAATAAATAAGCGAATCAGTAGATAAATTAATAATAAAATACGACATGAATACATAAATGAGAAATGAATTAATCTTAAGAATGAATAAGTAAAATTTTTAAATATGTAAATAGACTAAAGCAAATTAAAAATTATAATATAAATAGATCTAGATCAAGATAAAAACAAACATTGATCAACAGATAAAAAGTAAATAAATGAATAAGTTTACCAAAACGCTAACAATGAAACAGGAATTTATACAAATGCATTCATCTGTCCAAACATTACGAGTATTACGGTCAATGATAGTCAATCATGATGTGAAGATGAAGAACAAAAATAAGCACATGAGAAAAGTGACAGACCAAAAAATTGTACATTGTCACTTGTCAAATGGATCTTTATATCAAATGCACAGAAAGTCGAGCAATTATTTAAATACTTTGGATTTGCTTTACCCACATTCACAACTCAGGTGATCTCGGTGGGTTTTGGAAGGATTTAAAACTTTTTTTTTGAATGGACCGCTCCTTCTACACAGCCAAGATATTTACGTGTCAGAGTGCTGTTGTAATCTGCACACGGGACCTTTTTATCGTCTGTCTCCGATGAGATAAGGTGTCGATTCAGCTACCTAGACAAGGATGTTGGTTTTACTAAAACAAATAACTCTGAGGCATATTTCTTCGACGGTTGGTACTTGAACCAAACGACCTTTTTGCTGAGAGGTTGACAATCTGCCTCTGAATTACAAAGTCCCCGGTAAAATGTGCTATATAATAAGCTGTTTATAGTTACAGGTCTTCTTTGAAAGATCCAGTCCTGAATTCAATTTTTTATTTTATTTATTTTTGTGTCTAAATTGGTTTCTGGTATATCTTTTTTAATGGGCATCCCAGTTTAGATGCAGTATATATTTTTCATATGGGCATCCCAGTTTAGATTCAGTATATATTTTTCATATGGGCATCCCAGTTTAGATTCAGTATATATTTTTATATAAGCATCCCAGTTTAGATTCAGTATATATTTTTCATATGGGTATCCCAGTTTAGATTCAGTATATATTTTTCATATGGCATCCCAGTTTAGATGCCGTATACATTTTCATATGGGCATCCCAGTTTACATGCTGCATACATTTTTATAGGCATCCCAGCAGATGTCGTATACATTTTTATATGGGCATCCCAGTTTAGATGCCGCATACATTATTTATATGGGCATACCAGTTTAGATGTCATATACATAGCCTAAGGCATCCCAGCTTAGATGCAGTATATATATATATTTTATATGGGCATCCCAGTTTAGATGCAGTATAGATTTTCTGTTATATGGGCATCCCGTTTAGATGCAGTATAGATTTTTTTTATATGGGCATCCCGGTTTAGATACAGTATAGTTTTTTTTATATGGGCATCCCAGTTTAGATGCAGTATAGATTGATTTTTTTATATCATCCCAGTTTAGATGCAGTATAGATTATTTTTTTATATAGGCATCCCAGTTTAGATGCAGTATAGATTTTTTTATATAGGCATCCCAGTTTAGATGCAGTATAGATTGATTTTTTTTATATAGGCATCTGAGTTTAATGCAGTATAGATTATTATTTTTATATAGGGATCCCAGTTTAGATGCAGTATAGATTGATTTTTTTTATATCGGCATCCCAGTTTAGATGCAGTATAGATTATTTTTTTTATATAGGCATCCCAGTTAGCATCCCAGTTTAGATGCAGTATAGATTTTTTTTTTATATTGGCATCCCAGTTTAGATGCAGTATAGATTTATTTTTTTTATATGAGCATCCCAGTTTAGATGCAGTATAGATTTATTATTTTTATATGGGCATCCCAGTTTAGATGCAGTATAGATTTATTATTTTTATATGGGCATCCCAGTTTAGATGCAGTATAGATTTTTTGTATATCGGCATCCCCGTTTAGATGCAGTATAGATTTATTTTATATGGGTATCCCAGTTTAGATGCAGTATAGATTTTTTTTTATTTGGGTATCCCGGATTAGATACAGTATAGATTTTTTTATATGGGCATCCCAGTTTAGATGCAGTATATATTTGTTGTAATATGGGCATCCCAGTTTAAATGCAGTATAGATTTTTTTTTATATGGTCATCAGTTTAGGTGCAATATAGATTTGTTTGTAATATGGTCTTCCCAGTTTAGGTGCAGTATAGATTTGTTGTAATATGGTCATCCCAGTTCAGATGAAGTATAGATTTTTTTTAATATTGACATCCCAGTTCAGATGAAGAATAGATTTTTTTAATATGGGCATCCCAGTTCAGATGCAATATAATAGAGTTTTCATATGGGCATCCCAGCTTAGATGTGTTATAAAATTTTTATATGGGCATCCCAGTTAACACGCAATTATAGAGTTTTTATATGGGCACTCCAGTTAATATGCAGTATATAGTTCTTATATATGGGCTTCCTAGTTAAGATGCAGTATGGAGTTTTTATATGGGCATCCCAGTTAAGATGCAGTATAGAGTTTTTATATGGGCATCCCAGTTAACATGCAGTATATAGTTTTTATATGGGCTTCCCAGTTAAGATGCAGTATGGAGTTTATATGGGCATCCCAGTTTAGATGCAGTATAGAGTTTTTATATGGGCATCCCAGTTAAGATGCAGTATAGAGTTTTTATATGGGCACCCCAGTTAAGATGCAGTATAGAGTTTTTATATGAGCACATGATTAATATGCAGTATATAGTTTATATGGAGCATCCCAGTTAAGGTGCAGTATAGTTTTTATATGGGCATCAGGATTTAGATGCAGTATAGAGTTTTTATATGGGCATCCCAGTTAGATGCATTATAAAGTTTTATATGGGCATCAGTTTAGATGCAGTATAGGGAGTTTTTATATGGGCATCAGTTTAGATGCAGTAGAGTTTTTATATAGGCATCCCAGTTTAGATGCAGTATAGAGTTTTATATGGAGGCATCCCAGTTTAGATGCAGTATAGATTTTTCTTTCATATGGGCATCCCGGTTTAGATGCAGTATAGATTTTTTAATATTGGCATCCCAAGTTTAGATGCATCCCAGTTAGATGCAGTATAGATTTTTTCATATGGGTATCCCTAGTTTAGATCCAATATAGATTCTTTTTAATATTGGCATCCCAGTTTAGATGAAGTATAGATTTTTTTAATATGGGCATCCAGTTTAGATGAAGTACAGATTTTTTTAATATGGGCATTCCGAGATTCGAGATAAAGTATAGATTTTGTTTTTTAACAGGGGCATCCCAGTTTAGATGCAATATAGAAGTTTCATATGGGCATCCCAGTTTAGATGCAGTATAAAGTTGTTATATGGGCATCCCAGTTTAGATGCAGTATAGAGTTTTTATATGGGCATCCCAGTTTAGATGCAGTATAGAGTTTTTATATGGGCATACCAGTTTAGATGCAGTATAGAGTTTTTATATGGGCATCCCAGTTTAGATGCAGTATAGATTTTTTTTCTTTCATATGGGCATCCCGATTTAGATGCAGTATAGATTTTTTTGTATTATTACTTCCAGTTTAGACAGCAGTATAGATTATTTTTTTCATATGGGTATCCTAGTTTAGATCCAGTATAGATTTTTTTTAATATTGGCATCCCAGTTTAGATGTGAAGTATAGATTCTTTTTAATATTGGCATCCCAGTTTAGATGTGAAGTATAGATTCTTTTTAATATTGGCATCCCAGTTTAGATGAAGTATAGATTTTTTTAATATGGGCATCCCAGTTTAGATGAAGTACAGATTTTTTTTTAATATGGGCATTCCAGTTGAGATAAAGTATAGATTTTTGTTTTTTAATATGGGCATCCCAGTTTAGATGCAATATAGAGTTTTCATATGGGCATCCCAGTTTAGATGTATTATAAAAAATGTATATGGACATCCCGGTTAACATGCAGTATATAGTTTTTATATGGGCACCCCAGTTAATATGCAGTATATAGTTTTTATATGGGCACCCCAGTTAATATGCAGTATATAGTTTTTATATGGGCATCCCGGTTTAGATGCAGTATACATTTTTTTAAATATTGGCATCCCAGTTTAGATGCAGTATATATTTTTATATGGGTATCCCAGTTTAGATGCAGTATAGATTTTTTATATGGGTATCCCGGTTTAGATGCAGTATAGATTTGTTATATTGGCATCCCAGTTTAGATGCAATATAGATTTTATATATGGGCTTCCCAGTTTAGATGCAGTATAGATTTTATATATGGGCATCCCATTTTAGATGCAGTTAAGATTTTATATATGGGCATCCCAGTTTAGATTCAGTATAGATTTTATATATGGGCATCCCAGTTTAGATGCAGTATAGATTTTATATATGGGCATCCCAGTTTAGATGCAGTATAGATTTTATATATGGGCATCCCAGTTTAGATGCAGTGTATAGTTTTTATATGGGCATCCCAGTTTAGATGCAGTATAGATTTTATATATGGGCATCCCAGTTTAGATGCAGTATAGATTTTTGATAGGGGCATCCCAGTTTAGATGCAGTATAGATTTTATACGGGCATCCCAATTTAGATGCAGTATGAGCTTTCATATGGGCATCCCAGTTTAGATGCAGTATGAGTTTTCATATGTGCATCCCAGTTTAGATGCAGTATGACTTTTCATATGGGCATCCCAATTTAGATGCAGTATGAGTTTTCATATGGGCATCCCAGTTTAGATGCAGTATAGTTTTTATATGGGCATCCCAGTTTAGATGCAGTATAGATTTTGTATATGGGCATCCCAGTTTAGATGCAGTATGAGTTTTCATATGGGCATCCCAGTTTAGATGCAGTATAGATTTATTTTTTTTAATGAGCATCCCAGTTTAGATGCAGTATAGATTTTTTGTTTCTATGGGCATCCCAGCTTAGATGCAGTATGAGTTTTTACATGGGCATCCCAGTTTAGATGCAGTATAGATATTTTTATATGAGCATCCCAGTTAAGATATAGAATACATTCTTTTATGTGGGTATCCCAGTTTAGATGCAGTATAGATTTGTTTTAATATGGGCATACGAATTCAGATACAGTATAGATTTTTTTGTTATATGGACATCCCAGTTCAGATGTAGTATAGATATTTTGTTATATGGGCATCCCAGTTTATATGCAGTATAGGTATTTTGTTATATGGGCATCCCAGTTTAGATGCAGTATAGGTATTTTGTTATATGGGCATCCCAGTTTAGATGCAGTATAGATTTTTGTGTTATATGAGGATCCCAGTTTAGATGCAGTATAGATTTTTGTGTTATATAGGCATCCCAGTTTAGATGCAGTATAGATTTTTTGTTATATGGGTATCCCAGTTTAGATGCAGTATAGATATTTTGTTATATGGGCTTTCCAATTTATATGCAGTATAGATTTTTTGTTATATGGACATCCCAGTTTAGATGCAGTATAGATTTTTTGTTATATGGGCTTTCCAATTTATATGCAGTATAGATTTTTTTGTTATATAGGCATCCCAGTTTAGATGCAGTATAGATTTTTGTGTTATATGAGGATCCCAGTTTAGATGCAGTATAGATTTTTTGTTATATGGGCATCCCAGTTTAGATGCAGTATAGATTTTTTTGTTATATGGACATCCCAGTTTAGATGCAGTATAGATTTTTTGTTATATGGGCATCCCAGTTTAGATGTAGTGTAGATTTTTTTTTTAGTACCATGGCGTATAATGACATATGTGTAGTTTATTCAATAGTTATAATATGTGTTTCTGTAATATATTCGTTTATTTAGAGTCTTGCGAGTGTGGTGATCACGGGGGGTCCAGTGACGAGCCATCGTTCGATAGTGGTGTCTGCCTCATGAAACGACTCGACGTTAACCCAATGCCTGAGTTGGAACTCCACGCCTCCTCAAAGCC
>JAXRKP010001915.1:72500-75000 GCA_037039925.1 Doris montereyensis
AATTGCATCAATATGTATAGATTTTCAATAGCAGATGTAATTCAATTTATTAGTTTTCCTAATAATATCAAATTGTAATAATATGTGTTGTAAAATCGGTATGACCTATCTTAAACTAAGCCAATGTTAGACTTTCCTTGAGGTTGCTGTGCATCTTTACAGTTCATTTAGGCTCCTAGAAATACATGGTACAGGTATATTTTCGCCTACCACCGCTAACAGATACAAATCAGTGGTGGTTGTTATTAAACTGGGCCCTTACAGATGCGGCATTTCACAACTTCGACAATACAAACTTGATGTCGATTGGAAAACAGCGTCGACATAGCTTCGTCCGTCATGTATTTTTCTTTCAAACTTAATTAGTTTGACCAAGAACGAAAATAAGAATATTTTCAACACCGTTTCCCCATGATTGAAGTATCGAGTCAGGAATCGAGACTATTATTTTGGATTGTACGTAAATAGTAGTGTGTCAGTCTTCAAATAAGATTGGTTGCATGCATGGATCTCTTATCGATTGCTTAATGTCAAACTGTTTATGCAAACAATTAAAACATAGTATTATCATTATCCAACACAAAGGGTGGAGTGAAGTCAAAAGTGAAAATTCCACCAATAAAGACAGAGCAAACAAACAAAAATGATGTTTCTGGTTAAACCATTCGTCAGATAACAAACAAGGAATATATACACGCTATTTATGCAGACATCGCATAGTGTGGTGTCAGAAGGAAAAACAGAGAGAGAAAAAAGAGAGGAAGGAATGGGCGAGCAGAGAAAAGACTTCATAGTCATGACGTATAGACCCAGTCACTCTCCTCAGACAATACTTATTTAACTATCCCTTAGGTACATAGACCCAAGACTGCCGGCACACCAAAGAGAAGAATCATGAAAGGAGAGGAGCTTAATATGTCACTGTTAGTGTCGACATAACAGACAGTCATGAGTGTCATGTGACCAGATGGAAGTACTGGTAGGATTGTTGAGTTTGACTGTACCTCTCTGTAGGTGTGGGTGTGTGTGTGTGTGTGTGTGTGTATGTATGTATGTGTGTGTGTGTGTATATGTGTGTGCAGGGTGTGTGTGTGTGTATATGTGTGTGCAATGATAAGTTACTCGAATTGCGGGAAACAAGATAACAACGAGCTAGGCATACTGAGAGAAAATCGTATTGTGGATCAGCCCCACAGATCTAAAAACCACCCTCCGCCCACTTATATTCCCCATATTCTCTACGAGCGCATAAAGTTCTCCTTGCGATCACCCTGACATGCCGAGTTGCCGGTTCATTCTCATTCTCATTCTCTCACTCACCAGCAGCTCAGTCAGTGCACTGGAGGATCACCCCCCCTCCTTGTCCTGGTTCTGGCTGGGAGCCTCTGACTGGCCTTGCCTGGTGTTTGCCCCGCCTTCTGGTTGAGTCAACAACGCTCATTGGCTGACGCCATGCTTTTGGAGGCAGACGACAAGCAGACAGCCAGATTATGCATGCACCAAACAAACACGGTGTTTTTGTTGTTGTTGGGGTTTTATTTCAAAACGGGAAGACAGGACAAGAAGTCGCAGTATAGAAAATGATGTTTCGTGTTGTTGTTGTTGTTGTTGATGACGATACGAAAGACGTCTAAAGATATCACTTTTAAGTAACGATTTAAACATGATTTGTTTTTTAATTTTTTTTATTTGAACACAAATTAAATGTTGCTTTGCCAATGAGGTTAATTGTTGGTGTGGTATGGTCTGGTTCATAGTTATTAGTTCTTACAGGATGAGTAGAGTTTCTGTTACTCTGGCTCTTTGGCTCTCTGGCTCTGCCTGCCTGTCTGTTTGTCCGTCTGTATGTCTGTGTCTCTTTGTCTCTCAAACAAATGCTATGCTTCTTTATCTGTGTGTTTTGTGTGTGTGTGTATGTGTGTTATGTCCAGACTCTCTCATAGTCATGACGTATAGACCCAGTCCCTCTCCTCAGAAAATACTTATTTAACTATCCCTTAGGTACATAGACCCAAGACTGCCGGCACACCAAAATAATAGATACCTCATATGTCTTTGAGTGTCATCCGTTTCTAGTTCCGGTTCTCCTCGTTCCATTCTCTTCGTCAGGATGCGCAGACGCAATTCCTCTTTCAGCACAGGCATAATCCGTTTGGTTCTTTCAGACTCCAGAGCCGCCATTTGGATTCTGGGATCTGGATACCGAAGATGTTGTCTGGCAGGTTGACACTGAGCATGCGCATGGTTGCGTCATCAAAGCCATCCTCGTCGTCGGCAACACCAGTCGCCATTTTCTGAAAATGTTTAAGATTTCAAGAGGATTAAGAGTGACGTCAACTGTAGGACTATACTTTATAATACTTTTAAAAATAACAATGATTAGCGATATACATATATATATATATATATATATATATATATATATATATATATATATATATATATATATATATATATATATATATATATATATATATATATATATATATATATATATATA
>JAXRKP010001915.1:82500-83635 GCA_037039925.1 Doris montereyensis
CTTTCTTAACTATCGACTTTTCAAGAAGTTTAACAAAGGATAGTAATTTGTGTTTCATTATGTTTGATGACTTTTTTGGTACGCCTATCAATCAATGTTTTTAATTTGATTGTGGATGAGATTTGCTCCTAATGGGCGGCAGGAAGAATTCTAAACGTTAGATAAATACTTTCGATTATGAATGAGTAAACAATTTTCCTAATGGTATCACTGACATGGAAAGAATTAGAGAGAGAGAAAAGAGCAGTCTTTGATTTAAAGATTGCAAACGATTGACAAACATTAATATGCCATTTCAATCCAATGTCAACAGTTAGGAGAATGTATTTGTATGAACATAACATAAATACCACTATTCTTATCCATTCATAAATGGCATGCCAATTTGATTTTTCGTGGTTTTTCTTCTGACACAATGGGCAAGTAGTACAAAACACTTCAAACCATTTAATAAAGCTCAGTAAGAAAATAAAATGAAGAAGTAAAAGGAAGACCATAAATGAAGCCAACGGCGATCTTGATCAGTTTTTGGATTTTAAAGCTGAACTTTTCAATCAGGTGTAAATGGAGAAGAAAAAAAGAAACACAACAAAAATACGAGACAAATTATACTTAAAAAACAAAACAAGCCCAACCCCCAAGAACAAATCAGAGCAAAGAGATCATAACAAGCCTCAAACTGACCGATATTTCCACCAGCAAGTCTTACTTAGGGAGCTCGGGGCTACCTAGGCTATCTATAACTAGTTGACGGCGAGGCGTTATTTTTCAACAGGCCAGTCGTACTGAAATTAGTCAACAATGCTTTGGTCCCATCGCGAAGCCGCATGGCGGAGCAGTGAGTGAGCCGCGGCTCAAACTAGACCCAGAATCAACTGTGTTGCGAGCGATTAAAAACCTAAATTAATATTACATACTGTATAGATCTAGATCTAGATTATGTATTAGATTTAGAAAATTTAGATTTCCTAATCGTAGGTCTATATTATTATATTATTACTATCTAGAATATATAAGATCTAGATCTAGATCTACCACACATCGACGTTTCATGAAACAAATTAGAAAACTCATGCACGTAAAATAGGAAAAGAAACTAGAATTGATGAACATAGATTTAGATCTAGATCTAGGT
>JAXRKP010001916.1:0-7500 GCA_037039925.1 Doris montereyensis
AGTAGAATGTGTCAGTAAGTAGTAGTGTAGGTATGTAGTAGTAGTAACTGTAGTGTTATAGTAATTAGTAAAAGTAGTAGTAGTAGTAGTAGTAGTAGTAGAAGTAGTAGTTGTAGTAGTAGTAGTAGTAGTAGTAGTAGTAGTAGTAGTAGTGGAGGAGCAGGAGAAGGAGGAGGAGTAGCAACAACAGCAAAAGGTACAATAGTAATAGTAGTAGTAGTAGTAGTAGTAGTAGTAGTAGTAGTAGTAGTAGCAGTAATAGTAGTAGCAATAGTTGAGTAGTAGTAGTAGTAGTAGTAGTAGATTAAGTAGTACGTCAGTATGTAATGGTATCGTAGTAAGTTAGAAGTCGGTATAGATAGTAGTCCGTAGGTAGTCGCTGAATAGTACGTAGTAGTTAGTAGCTTCGTAGTATAGTAGCATAGTAGTAGTAACAGTAGTCAGTCTGTAGGTAGTCGTAAGCAGTAGTAGTATAGTAGTACTACTAATAGTATTAGTCATAGTAGTACTATCAGTAGCTAAGTAGCAGTAGTAGTAGTAATAGTAAGTAGTAGTAGTAGTATAGTAGTAGTAGTAGTAGGAGTAGAGGTAGTAGTAGAAGTAGTAGTAGTGATAGAGAAGTAGACAAGTAAGAAGTAGTAGAGTAGTAGTTAGTAAGTAGTAGTAGTAGTTTAGTAGTAGTAGTAAGAGTTGTTAGGAGTAGTGAGAAGAAAAGTAGTAGAATAAGAGAAGAAGAAGAAGAAGAAGATGAAGAAGAAAGAGAGAAGACAGAAGAAGAGAAGAAGAAGAAGAAGAAGAAGAGAGAAGAAGAAGAAGAAAGAAGAAGAAGAAAGAAGCAGAAGAAGAAGAAGATAGAGGAAGGGACAGGGAGACAGGGAGAAGGAGAAGGAGAAGTAAGTAGTAATCTTGCTCACGGTGTCTCCTAGTCTCAACCATGCCTCAACCCGGGACACAAATCTAGGAGTGTGTAGACAGATAATTACTTTATTATGCATTCATTATCATATGTGCTAATTGTCATTGCTACGAACACAGATTTCGGATCCTAACAATACACAAGGAACGTAAGCGGTATATTCGTATGATATTCCTCAATATCCTAGTAAAAGATTGAGTTTTGAGCCTGTAATTGTAATTTTTCGCACCCAAATCAAACTTGAAGTCAACTAATACATGTTTTTAATGGACTTACGTGACCATTTGCATTGAACTAAATTCATATTCTTTATTTTCATTCATTTCTAAAAAGTCCACCCTTTTGTTTGGTAAAGTGTGTGATAATAATATTGTGTGTATCCGCATTCTTCACATACCATTATTGGCTTGCCTACACACCTGTTCATTACTATCACGGGTTAAGATTTTCCATTCAGTGAACCACAGTTTCAACCAAAGTTATTGGACATCCTGTGTTCGGAAAGTTTTCTTTCTATTTTATCTGGCCTCATTTTGTAATTGGATACACACATTTAATTTAGGCGATGAGGGGTCTTCGAAAGTTTGTTTATTTTAGTCCCTATGTTTCCTGTGCCTTCTTATCACCGGCATTTGCAGTGTGCTCACAGGTTCAATTTAACACATTCTGTTAATTTATTATTCCTTCACACATTAATGGACCATTTTACAGAAAGGTCATTAGCTATCAAGCTTATATTTGTCTCTTTACGAAATTTTATCACGAGGAAATATATCTCATCCATACAGTTATCAGGCAGTCCATCCATTTCCCCTTGATTTTTAATTGTCTCATACATTCTCCACCTACTTCCCGCCAGCTCTCCCCTTTTTAAAATCCAAGGTCTTTTTCCTAGCACATAATATAGATGAAACCGACAACTTGAGAAAACCCGCTCAAGTTGAGGACAATCGATTCAATTGGAACGGATTTATTATGAGTCGGGAATTTTTTTCTTTGAAAATGAACCCACTGGTTTTGGGGGTATAAAATTAGAACGCTCTCCGTTTATTTATTGGAAACGGTGTGAAATGCTACATTGTCCTCAAATTTCAAAACAAATATTTTTATGTGAAGGCCCACTGTAGCGTAAGTACCATAACACGTTTTTAGGGCGTTCCAATTTAAGATGGAGTGTCGGCTGATTAACAAATATTTAAACACTATACGATTGCCCACACTTTGATGTGTTTGGATTGAACTTGTAACTATATAGACATAGACGTCGTGAATGAGAAGAAACGCCTTCAAGTCAGTCGCCTTCAGCGTGATCCGACAAACGATGGTTTGGCCCAGGCGTACAGGTTCTTAAAAATTGGTAATTCATGTTCACCATGAATAACACGACCTATAAGACCGTTATATACATGTGATATTATTTATATATTATACTTTCCTCATGTTCTTCTTCTTACTTCTTCTTCTTCATCTTCTCCTTTTTACAATAGGACCACACATGTGTGCACTGAGAGTAGTAGGTGGAAACATATGTGTACAAGAAATTTGATGAAGATATAGGAGTAAGGACAGGGGTTGTAATCCTAAGTCACTCTTTTGTTGATCACTGTGAATGGATTCAGTTCGCAAAGGCATCCTCTAAAATGGAAGAAAATGAATGTAGGTAATGAGGAAGCACAAACCAGGTAAATGTATCTCAATGCTTTCATTATGCTGATGATGTTAATTCTGTTTGAAAAATTAGAAAGGGACCACTTCAGTCTCGAATATCAACATTATGAACAATGAACTAAATAAAAGAGGAATGAGAGAGTAAATACAAAGAAAACCAAAACAATGCTAGTAACTAGGGATAGCTAAAAAAACATAAATCTTAAATTCGGCTGGAGGAGAATTTAGAACAAGTTCAAAGCTACCAATTACCTAGGAGTAATGATTAACACAGAGGGAAAAACTAGGAGAAGACATCAGCCAGGAACATTCCAAAGGCAACTGCAATATATAACCATTCTAGGAAAGACATTTGAGTAGATAAGCAAGAATTTGTCCAACAAAAAACCCCAAAATGGCAGTATACACATAAAGTTTATTGGCCTACTATCCTCCTATGACACGAAACCTGGAACTTTAACAGTAGATAATTCACGTAGAGTACAGGCAGCTGAAATGAAATATCTAAGAAGGAGTAGTGAGGGGAAAAACTAAAAGAGTACAAAATTAACCAGGAAACACAACAATAAGAGATCAAACCAAAGCAGATGGCATAAAAACTTAAGTAATAGAAACCAAATCATATTGAGATGGTTTGAGCGCATGTAAAAGAGAATGAATAACAATCGAATAGCTAAATCAGTATACAGTGCCTAAAGCCCCCAGGGTAAAAAGACGAAAAAAGACAGACCTCCGGAGAAAGTGAGAAGAAGAGATATAAAAGAGGCATTGAAGCATATAAATTTATAACTTTCTTTAGAAGGAAACAGACGAAATGCCAAGGACAGGGCAACCTGGAGAAAGATCATCTCGGACATTCTGAACCCATACACCCGAAAAGGTAGAATGGAAACTGATTAAATAAACTAATTAAATAAAGAAATAATAATAATAATATAAATATTATTATTAGTATTATTAATATTATTATTAATTATTACTATTATTATTATTATTATTATTATTATTAGTAGTAGGTAGTCTATGTAAGTAAGTAGTAGTAGTAGAAGGTAGTAGTAGTGATAGTAGTAGTAGTAAGTGATAGTAGTAGTAGTGAGTAGCAGTCAGTAGTAGTAGTAGAGAGTAGTAGTAGTGGCGAGTGAGTAGGAAGTTAGTAAGTAAATAAGTACGTAGTAGTAGTAGTAGGTAGTAGGTAGTTAGGGTAAGTAGTAGTGAGGTAAGTGTCGTCAGTCTTTCTTTTCTCTCTTTCTCCTATTACCTCTTTCCCCTGTTCTCTTTCTCCTCTCCTCTCTCTCATCTCTCTCTCTCGTCTCATCTGCTCTCTCTACGTCTCTCTCTACTCTCTCTCCTCTCTCTTCTCCTCTCTCTCTCTGTCTCTGCTCTCTGTGTCTCTGTCTCTGTTCTCTGTCTCTGGTCTCTTGTCTCCTGTCTCATGTCTCACTGTTTTTGTCTCTGTCCTCATATCTGTTCTGTCTGTCTTGGTCTGTCTCTCTCTCTCTCTCTAACTATTATTTATTTATTTTTATTCTATTATTATTAATATTATGATTATTATTATTTAGTTATTATTAGTTATCTATTTATTATTATTATTATTATATGATTATTAGTATGATTATTATTCATTATTATTATTATCATTCTTACTTATTATCATTATTACTTATTATTATCTATTTATTCATTATTATTATTATTATTAATTATTTACAAAATTATTATTATTATTATTATTTATTTCATTATTATTATTATTATTATTATTATATATTAATTCTAGTTATTATTATTATTATTATTAGTTATTAGCATTATTGACTAATATAGAGTGCAACTATTGATGTTCGTTGTCTTGTCGGAGTTAGGTTGTTGCTATTTCTAATTTCCCATTAACTATGTGTTGGTGTAAACTGATCTTGATGATGTTTTCATGACATTGACTCGAGTGTCTAACAGGACAAGGGTGGGTGTGTGCACATGTGTGCAGCAAACGAAGCAGGTTCCTTTAGTTGCAGTTGCCTATAGAGGGGATATGTACTTACACACAAGGGACGGCTTTAAGTGTATATGAGTATTACGGAAAACAATAGATCTACGGCGTTAACAAGATTAGTCTTCTTCTGTAGGTTAAACCCATGTAAAAACATAGTCTATATTATATGTAAACCAATGATAAAAACATAGTCTAATTTTATGTAAACCATGTAAACACATATGTCTTCATTTTATGTAAACTATGTAATAAAACTATTAGTCTTATATTTAATGTAAATTCATGTAAAAACATTAAGTCTTATTTTAATGTAAACCAGGTAAAAACATAGTTTTATTTTATGTAAACCATTTTAAAACATTAATCTTACTTTGTGAGTAAACCAATGGTATAAACATAATCTTTATTGTAATGTAAATTATGTAAAAACACACTACATGTGTATTGCAATTCCAGGATAGTCTAACATTTACGAGTAGCACTGTTAATAGTACATTTACTCTGTCCTTTCTCCTCTTTCTGATCTGTTTCTTGTCCTCTGTCCCTATTTCTCTCTCTCTCTCTCTCTCTCTCTCTCTCTCTCTCTCTCTCTCACTCTCTCTCTCTCACCTACTCGTCTCTTCTAGTCGACTCTACCTCTCGTCACTAGTCATGCCCCCCTCTCTCACCCCCACTCTCTCCTCTCTCGCTCTCTCTTCTCTTCATCATCTCGCTCTCTCTCTCTCTCTCTCTCTCCTCTTTGTCGATACTTTCTGTTGTACTATGTTTTTCTGTTTGTAGCTTCGCTTTAGCCGTACTAGTCCACTTACCCCGGATATTGCCTCATGCTTTCCTCATCTAGTTCATGATTGTCTACAGTCCTGTCTGTCCTGTCCCGAATTGTCAATGTCTGTCACTAACTCTGTATAATATGTCTGTCTGTTGTCTGTCTGTACTGTTCTTAGCTGCCTGTATGTACTTTTTGTCTAGTCTCGTCTGTCTGTCTGGTCGTGTCCTGACTGTACCCTCCCCCTGTCTCTCTCTTCTCTCATCTCTCTTCTCCTCTCATCTCCTCTCTCGCTCGTGTTCGTCTCATCGCATCCCGCCCCCAATGGTCTCGTTCTAGCCTCGATACTCGCTCTTGCCCTCTCAGTTCCATCTCTCTTCCTGCTTCTCTCTCCTCTCTCCTCTCTCTCCCGTGCCCTACCCTCTCGTCATGTCACCCCCCTCTCTCTCCTCTTCCTCCCTGTTGCTCTCCTCTCTTCATCTCTCTCTCTCCTCTCTCTCCTCTCTCTCTTCTTGCTCCTCTCGCCTCTACTCTCTCTCTCTCTCTTCCTACTACCTCCTCTCTTCATCTCTCATCTCTCACTCTCTCCTCTCTCTCACTCTACTCTCCTCTTCTCATCTGTCTCTCTCTGTCTCATCTCCTCTTCTCCACTCTCTCTCTCCTACATCATCCTCTCTCTCTCGTGTCTCTTATCTCTCTACTCGGTTGCTCTCCCCACTCCTCTCTTCCTTCTCTCTCACCTCTCTCTCTCTCTCTCTCTCTCTCTCTCTTACTCCTCTCATCTCTCCTTCTTCTCCATCTCTCCTTCTCTCATCCTCTCTTCTCTCTCTCGTCTTTCCTCTCTGTTTCTCTTCTTCTTTGGTTCTGGTCTGTCTCAGTCTAGTCTTTCTTTCTCTTCTTTCTTCATCTTTCTCTACACTCTCTCCCTCTCTCCGCTCATCTCTCTCCTACTCGTCGTCTCCTCGTCTCTCATCCTCTCTCCTCTCTCATTCTCTACTCTCCTCTTCTCTTCCTCTCTCTTCTCTCCTCTCTCTCTTCCTCTCTACTGCTCTCCTCTTCTCTCTCACTCATCTCTCTCTCACTCTCACTCATCTCTCATCTCTCTCATCTCTCTCCTCTCATGTTGTCTTTGTTTGCGTACTGTCTCTGTCTCTGTCCTTTGTCTGTCCTATCTGCCTGTTCTGTCATGTCTGCTCTGTCTCTTTTTTCTCTCTTTCACTTTCTTCTCCTCACTCTCTCTCTCTACTCTCTCTCTCTCTCGCATCTCTCTATCTTCTCTCTCTCCTCTCCCTCTCTCTCCATCTCTCTCTCCTCTCTCATCTCCGCTTCTCTCTCTCGTCCTCTCTCTTCCCCGTCTCTCTCGTCCCTCTCGCTCTACGCTCTGTCTGTCTCTCTCTCTCTCTCCTCATCTCTCTCCTCTACTCATCTTCTCTCTCTCCTCTCTCGTCGTCTTCTCTCCCTTTCTCTCTCTCTCGTCTCTCTCTCTCTATCTCTTCATCCTCCTTCCCTTAAAACTGCAACTCACATTTAGCTTAACAGGTAGTAGAAAATAGAATCCCCTCCCCACCCCGCAAAAAAGAAGCTCTATCCTCCTCCTGCCAACAAACACACAAAAACGACAAAACAAACGAAACAAATAACACATTTTCAAAAATACAATAACAACAACAAAAACAACGTAAACCAACGAAAAATCAAAACAAAAACAAAAAATGGAAACCAAAACTCTTTTTGTAAGCTTTAAGGGTGGACTTTAATCAATGAAATGACAGCTTTCACTTTCCAAGGTTGAATTTTGATCGATGAAAATTAGAATTACTCGTCTCTATCCAAAGTGTACAGACCAAGAGTCACATGCTTACTGCGGGAGTTTGGAATAAATGATAAAAACTTTCCATCTAGTTTACGTGGGATGGATGACCTTTGTGCCGACACAAACACGTCATTGAGAAGACCGCGTGGAAACAACAGAAACTTTGGCAATTTTTGACGTGGATTAAGTCTATTGACAGTGGACAAAACTTGGGAACAGACTACGGGGACATCTAGATGTTCTACTTAGTCTCTGCGTATAGGGAAGGGGCATCCAAGCAAACTAAGTCACCGATTTCTGTGTTTATCTTTAAAAAGTGTTGACTCCAGCTGTGGGGGCACCCA
>JAXRKP010001916.1:12500-25000 GCA_037039925.1 Doris montereyensis
GTTGTCAACAGTCCAAAGGCTCTCTTTCCTTCATTTCATAACCGTTTTCCTTTATCTATTAATGTCAATGGTCTATTAAACCTTACGCTGATAAGATAACATGAATTTATGTCAACGTCGATAAACGAAATTTCCCGAGAAGACCTGGCAGGCACATGACGATAAAAACAATCTCTAGAGTTTTAATGATTCGTCATGTATTACGTGTATTATTCTGTATTCATCGTTTTTACTATATAATAGTCAATATTATAAATCGAGCAAAGTTCATCGGCGGTAAGAAGCCCCCAACAGTAAAGAAAACACTAAGGTCAAAACTAGAGAACTATGACGAAAGGGAAAAGCTAGATCTAGATCTAGATGGATAGAGCAGAAAGCGCGAAATGGGGATGAGAAGGAATGGACAGAAGAGAAAAAAAGTGCAAGTGGTCGAAAACGCATGGGCAAAAGGGCAGGAGTTGAAAGAGAAAGCGAAGGAAGAAGAGGGTAGAGTGGGGAGGGACAAGAGATGACAACGGTGGAAGAGCGGGGCAGTGATGGGGAGGAGAAGGAACAGAAGTTAAAGGTAAAAACGTGAGAAGGAGGAGGAGGAGGAAGGACGAAATGGTGGAGGAGGCAAAAGTGTGAGAGACGGAGAAGAAGGAGGATGAGGAGAACGAGAGAAGATCATGGGCTGGAAGAGAAATGAGACTGTGAGCAAGATGGTAGAAGACGAGGAGAAGGAGAAAGAAGGAAACAGAAAAGGAAAGGAGGAGGAGGAGGAGGAGGAGAAGGAGGAGGAGAAGGATAGGAGGAGGAGGAGGAGGAGGAAGGAGGAGGAGAAGGAGCAGGAGAAAGAGGAGGAGAAGGAGGAGGAGGAGGAGGAGGAGGAGGAGAAGGAGGAGGAGGAGGAGGAGAAGGGAGAAGGAGAAGAAGAGGAGAAGGAGGAGGAGAAGGAGGGGAGGAGGAGGAGGAGAAGGAGGAGGAGAAGGAGGGAGGAGGGGAGGAGGAGACGGAGGAGGACATAAGGTAAAAACAGAAACGAGGATGAAAACCTCCTTTTAAAACATGGACATGGACGTAGACAGGCCTCCATCCCCACATGTTGTAAATACACAAGGACTATGCTGACTGGTATTCGTAAAGTTCTAGCTACCTTGCACGGGTGTAACATAAGTGACGCCACACAAAAGAGAGCTGGATACTAGATCTAGATCTATATAAAAAATAACAAAAATTAAACAAAACAAAACAACGAAAAATGGGAGTTACACAATAGAAACGATTAGCCGTACATACTAGACTTCTTTGGTATCCATGTCTTTGTATGTCTGTCTTTCTTTTGCCCTCTCTGTTTGTCTGTCTCTGACCTGACTGTCTATCTATCCATTTTCATGTCTGTTTGTTTGTTCACGATCTGTCATTTTTCTTCCCTGTCTCTGTCTCTGTCTGTCTGTCTATCTGTCTGTCTGTCTGTCTGTCTGTCTCTTACTCCTCTTTCACTCTCTCTCTCTCTCGTGAAAATTAATTCATTTTCTTGATTATTTCTCTGATTGCTTCTCTCTCTCTTTGTTATTTTTTCTCTTGGTGATCTATAAATAGAAGTAGGAAGGGCCTAGTTAATTATGAACTTGCTTGATATCCAGCCGAACAAAGCTACACAGTTACTCAATAACAACCTTACTGTATGTGAAAAAACAACAAAAGAGGCGAGGGGGGGGGGGGGGGAGGCGTTGAGGGAATAAAAACCATAAAGGCCTCCGATTAGATAGTTTCCAAACAATGGAGGGGCGAACTCGGTAGTTCATGGACAAGGTGTCGGCCTCTCAAAAAGGTAGTGGGTTCCAGCCGCCGACTTGAAAACATTCTCGACTTTTTTCGAGCAAAATCAACCCACTGGTCCAGATAAGTGGATCCACACCTAGTCCCATCGGAGGCGGACGATAAAATGGAGGCCCGTCATGTGGACGTTAAAGATCCTTGGCTGTTTACAGGGCAGTCAGGGCAAAAATAAAATACAAATCTTACCAAAAAAACCCGAGATCACCATAGTTGTGGATGTGGGTAAATCGAATCAAATCAAATCAAAGCCAGGGTCACCATGTTGTTTTGAAAGTGGGCCGGAGAACTGATAGAACGCTGATTGCGGACCGAATAAGTATTTTGTTGAAAACATTACACTGGAATACATACAAAAATAAGGCAATGACGGAGGAGAACACTCATTTCATACCACAACCGTCGCGACGGATGAATTAGAAGTCATTACAACCCTCTACATTTTCCTACATGTTTAATGACATCGGTCTAGTTCCATGGGCAAAGATCAAAACTAGATTATATCTATAATAATATGTGTGCGAAAATCATTACACCCTCTACATTTTCCTACATGTTTAATGACATAGGTGCTGGATCCGTGGGAAAAGATCAATATTAGATTAGATCTATATGCTTGCTAAGATCATTACAACCCGTCTACATTTTCCTACATGTTTAATGCCATTGGTCCTGGTTCCATGGGAAAAGATCAATACTAGATTAGACATGTATGCTTGCTAAGATCATTACAACCGTCTACATTTTCCTACATGTTTAATGAGATAGGTGCTGGGTCCATGTGAAAAGATCAATACTAAATTAGATCTATATGCATATTAAGATCATTACAACCGTCTAATTTTCCTAAATGTTTAATGAGATAGGTGCTATGGGAAAAGATTAAAACTGGATTAGATTTATATGCATACTAAGATCATTACAACCGTCTAATTTCCCTAAATGTTTAATGAGATAGGTGCTATGAGAAAAGATTAAAACTGGATTAGATTTATATGCATACTAAGATCATTACAACCGTCTAATTTCCCTAAATGTTTAATGAGATAGGTGCTATGGGAAAAGATTAAAACTGGATTAGATTTATATGCATACTAAGATCATTACAACCGTCTAATTTCCCTAAATGTTTAATGAGATAGGTGCTATGGGAAAAGATTAAAACTGGATTAGATTTATATCCACACTAAGATCATTACAACCGTCTAATTTCTCTAGTGTTTAATGAGATAGGTGCTATGGGAAAAGATTAAAACTGGATTAGATTTATATGCATACTAAAGATCATTACAACCGTCTAATTTCCCCAGATGATTAATGACATCGGTCTTGGTTCCATGGGAAAAAGAAGAATACTAGATCGTAATTATCTTTGCACCATTCGCTGCCCGCCATCCACCGCAACTTCACCTACGAATCCTTGATTGAGATCCCCCCCCCCCCTCCCCACCCCCCCCCCCGCGATAAAACTGAAAGATGGTGCTTACTGTGGTCATCATCATGGACTATGATAATCACTTACATTGATACTAGTATAGGCTAGTGATAGGGACAACTATAGACGGTGATGATGATGATGATCACGTACATTGATACTAGTATAGGCTAGTGATAGGGACAACTATAGACGGTGATGATGATGATAATCAGGAAGATTATAATGCTTGGGGTGACGATGACGATGATGATAACGATGATGATGATGAAGGTGATGATGATTATCATGAAGATTGTAATGCTTGTGGTGACGATGATAATAACGATGATGATGAAAATGCTGCTGATGATGATACTCATGAAGATTGTAATGCTTGTGGTGACGATGACGATGACGACAACGATGATGAGGATGATGATGATGATGATGATGATGATGATGATGATGATGATGAGAGATTTTCATCATGCATTACACTTTCTTTTTCTCTACCTCTCACCCCCCCCCAAACCCTCAAGATGTTGATGAATGCTTGTCTAAGAATGGCGGTTGCGAAGATACTTGCAATAACAACATTGGATCATATTCATGTTCTTGTGACATGCATGGGAAAATACTGAGCGCTGATGGCAGAACCTGTGCAGGTATTCCTTCTTTCAATTCACGTGAACAGAAAAATGAGTTTTGCTTTTTCAGTTGTTTTTTTCCCTACCAGAGCTGCTGAAGGAATGCAAGTTTAATACCAATAACAAGGGAAACTAATCTAGAGTAGACAGAGCAAACAAGACGTGTCGTTTCGGGTTTTTAACCTTTCTCAAGAAACAAAATAAAATGTATCATCGACGATGAACTAGAAATCTGATTCTATATACGTATACAGAAACGTTGATAAATGTAATACTTTTCTTTTCCTTTTTGTTTGTTTTTTCTATTCTGTCTTCTTTCACTACACGATGTAATATTTGTTTAAGTAAAATATGTGGTTCATTTGTAAGCATGTTGTCTGACGAAAGGTTAGGTCTGAAACGTCACATTTTTATGTCTCTTTCAGTGAAGTTTTTCATCATTGTGTCGTTCAATATATTCTTAACTTCCCTTCATTGTATCTCCTTCTGTATTGGAGGAATGCATGGTACTTTAGGCTTATGTCTAGTCACTCACATAACAATGGCCAATTAGTGAGATAGCATGTACGAGGAAAAACGGTGGACACAAGGATGTACAGCATGGCAGTAGTCAAGAACTGGACACAAAGTCCTAGAGAAATTAGCAATAGAACGGCATGAAAACATCGGAAAGAACTCGTGTGCAGCATGACAGAGGGAACCATGGAACATAATCTACTGGAGGTCTAGGTAGTCATTGTGGCAGGACAACACCTACTCATCATCTTCTTTGGGTTTCCTTTTCTTTTTCCTTATTATCGAATTTCTGGTTACCACTATTCCCATTCCATTAAATAATTTTAAAAAAAAGAATACATTGTCATGTTTGTTCTTACTCGGAATTTGCACCTTTGCACTGCCCACACATTACATTATGGTAAAATTAATGATTCTTCTATTTTATTTTGTGGTAATGACAATATTATAGCCATCCAGGATGGGCATTTATAGGTAAACATGATTTGTCAACAAAAACCAAAATGGCAGTATACAGCACAGTTTATTGTCCTACTCTCCTCTTGGCAGGGAAACCTGGACCTTAAGCAGTAGGAAATACAGTAGAGTACAGGCAATTGAAATGAAATATCTCAGAAGAGTAATAAAGAAAACTAAAAGAGACAAAATCAGAAACACAACAATAATAGATCGAACTAAAACAGACGGCATTAAAACTAAGATAGGGGTAAACGACCAAAAGGTAGACCTCAGGAGAAAATGGGATGAAAATATAAAAGAGGCACTAAAGCAGATAAATTTAACCTTCACGGAAGGAAATATGAAAAAGGCCAGACAGGGTAGCCTGGAGAAAGATCATATCGGGTTTCTCAAACCCATACAAGGTAGAATGGAACTGATAAAGAAAGAAGGAAAGAATTTAGTCTTATTATGGAAAGTAATTTCCAAATTTACATTCAAGACATGAAGAAATCTACGACACAGACGTTTCGTGCTGGTGTGCACCTGCCCCTGTGTGCCGATAGCAAAACTGGGGGTGGGGGATGGGGGAGTTTATGGACTAGCTGACCTTAAATAATTGTTTATTATGGCCTCTTGTCATGTTTAATGCAATAATGTATGATTAATGGTACGGGTATCTACTTGTGACAAGTATTCTCAAGTTTAAAATGTTATCAGTTAGGAATGAAGTGCATTGTTTGTTTAGTGTTTAGCATTCCCTATCCTATCATTATTTATTTTTGTTTTTAATTGTTATACGCTATTACCGTTGCCATCCATGGTGATAGTAATCTATTATTGGAGACACTGTGTTCATATTGCAAAACCTTTCAAAGAATCACACACATACACATGTCATCGTTATCATAAACACTGCACGCTTGTACTAGTTTCATAATTCATACGCCTATTGTTTCAAGAAAGTAAAGAGAGGAAGGATAAACAATATGAAAGTTAACCTGTTTATCTAAAACAGTATATTATTATCTCTATCTCTCTATCTGTCCCATGGCGGAGGCCGTTGGGGCGCTACCGATGACCAAATAACCAGTCTTTCTCCACTCCTTCCTGTCCTCCGCCCGTCTCATCAGCTCACTTAGCTTCAGGCCCGTCCATTCAGTGATATTGTCCTCCCATCTCTTCTTTTGTCTGCCTCTTCTCCTGCCTCCTCTGACAGTTCCTTGAAGCACGGTTTTTGGAAGCCCTCCTTCTCTCACCAAGTGTCCAAACCATTTCATTTTGCGCCTTTTGAAGTGGTGAGAGTCTTCGTAAGGACCAATGGTTTGTCTTATTCTGTCTCTGACTTCTTCATTGTTGATATGGTCTTTGTGATAGATACCGAGCTGTCTTTTAAAGCACCTCATTTCTGTTGCCTGTATTCTCTTCTCTATATCTGCATTTAGTGTCCATGTTTCGCAGGCGTAAAGAAACACTGAGTGAACAAGGAGCATAAGTTTTATCTTTGAGTTAGGGAGACTTTGTTGTCTTTCCAGACGGTTTCCATCTTGGCTAATGTGGATGTTGTCATTGCACTCTTGTTAATACTTCAGGTTTTGATCCTTTGTCCAACATATTAGGCATATTACAAAGTACATTTTTTAAATATAGAGTCTTATTTCTTATCGTAACAAATCAAGTGTATGTATAACAAAGGGCTTCATTTTGAGTGTCCAGTTATTTTGAACAATCTATCGTATGCTGATAATATTATGTCTACATGTAAATATTGTAGATCTATACGTGTATATTCTTTTGCTACAGGGGCTATTTTTGATTTATTTCGAGAAAAACTATGTCCTTCTTCATACAAAGAAATAAAATAAAAAGAATAACCAGTATAATTTTATTTTAGGTTAATATCTCATCGTGACCGATGTTACTCTTAGAAAGGAGTCATAATAATATAGTCACATTATGTTATTTCCTTCCTAACACACACACACACACATGTACACACACACACACATGCGCGCGTGTGCACACACACACACACACACAGCCAAATACACCAGTAAAATAGTATCATTTCAATCATGATGCCTTGTGACATCTGTTCTGTGCCAGTTTGTGCCTCAGACCAGTACTACGACATCTCCAAGGCCCGGTGTATGGAATGTCCGCCATTCTCTACAGCTAGTGCCGGAGCCAGGAATGTCAGCGATCAAGTTAGTGTCTGGCCGGCTTTGACTACAGTGAGCTCAAAGACACATCACATTCCAGTGTTTAGGTGAGAACCAACCACGACAACAACAACAGTAACACAACAACCACAACCCTATTCAATATTACGACAACAACGACAATGACGACACGACGACAACAATAACGACGACAAAATTAGGCGGTAGTTACATAATATAGAAAAAGTAAGAGATAAAGAACCAGGATAAAACAATAAAACAGAAGAAAAGAATCAATACCAAGAGAAAGGAAACTTTGAAAATGAATAAAGTCCAAAATAGAATGCATCATCGTCGGTTACAAGAAAAGCATGAGGTGAAAAGACTTAAAAGACAGAATAATTGTATTATGGAGTTAAAGAAAGCTAGCTTGGATAATATTAGCGTGCATTTCTAAGTTGAAATCGGGTCAGTGACGATGTCATTACTCTTGAGTGGCAATCACCCCTCTCCCCTTCTCCACCCCTCCCCCTCAAGAAACTAGAAGTCAATTACAATCCTCCAACCCCCCCCTCCTCGACCAAAAATCCATAAAAAAAACAAAAAAAAACGACAACACACGACCAAAAAGACAGATCAAAGCTATAACAACACAAAAACCCCAACCGCAAGTCGAAAAAGATAGGAACAAAAGGAAAGAGAAAATGAGAATAGGTCATTGTTGTAGACTTTACAACTGATTCGTTGAAATGTTCTTATAGTAGCGAACTATCAACAGAATGTATGCACACTTCATATTCTTTGGATGGTGTAGATAATGGAAGAGGTAGTGCACCAACTCCAAAAGAGCTTTAATATAGGCTGTTCCTAGGACGTTATTGGAGTAGTAGACCCTTTCAGGTTTTCAATGTGTCACTCGAAGGAGTAAAAGTCTTAAATGAAAGTCTCCTAAGAGCGTCTGATCTATTTTAAGATCACCTTTTTTCCGTGCCAGGTCTATTTTTGATAATTAAAATATTTTAAACAAAATTATTCCTCCGTTTGTGCATATACATGTCTTATTAAACAAATAATAATTCCCTATTGGAAAGTGTAATTCTATTACATATCACATTATGATTTAGAATTCTGATTCGTCATATTCTTATTGTGCATTATGGAAATGCTTTTTAGAGTTGTTTATTAATCAAGAACCATTTGAATTATTGCCTTTGACAGATAAAGATGAATGCCTTGAGGGAGAGCTTAGGTGTGCCTTTAAATGCATCAACACACCAGGAAGTGCTAACTGCATATGTCCTGAAGGCTTTTATGTGGCAAAGGACAAAGTCTCTTGTGAAGGTTGAACTGTGTTTATTTCATATCTCAATGCATTCAGTGAAATCCATTTGATCTGAGATGATATGTACGTTAGAGATGGCTTAATTTGAGGCATATAACAATTTATATAACTCTGAGGGGTCATTTTATTTTAAAGAAGGAGAATACAAATTGCTTTTGACCATGTACCTAAATGTGAATACAGATGTGATGTAAAGTATGAATATGATAAGAACTTTATGATTACTTTTTCGCTTTCAGGTATAAATGAATGCAAATCCGACAATGAATGTGCTTACATGTTTGTCACAACGCAAACGGTTCTTACACCTGTCATTGCCATTCTGGTTACAGTCTTGAGCCTGACGGCATTGCATGTAAAGGTAGGAAGCAGCAAAGAAACAATCAAATAATAGCATGACAGTAAGTGAGTGCCAGATTTTCTTTGACAAAATTTGAATGATAAAAAAAAACTGCTTGATTTTCAGAATCAAAAGAAAGTGAGCATTTAATATTTCTAAATCCTCTCAGGCGACGTCAGATAGAGTTGAGTGCATTTTGTCAATTTTGCTATAATTGTCCCAGGTTAAAAATTTCACTTTAAGGCATTCACCTTACGTCTGATAATTATATAGTATTGAAACAACCAGCTGGTTGATCTGTTGGTTGAACAATAATTTGTTGGCAAAATGTATTTATTTCTCCTTATAACATGTGAATTAAGTACTTGTGAAATGGACAATTATTTTGTGATTGTACAATTTCCTTGGTTTGAAACATATTACACGTCAATTCTTTCAGACATTCAAGAATGTGACGTCGACCCAAATTTATGTTCTCATACATGTGTCAACACAGACGGCAGTGTGAATGTGATGACGGTTTCATTTGGGTAGAAATGCCATGCATTGTGATGGTAGGTTGTGCTGTGAGCTTGATTTTATTTTGGCTGCAATGAGCAATTGCTTATCATAGATAATCTCATATATATATATAATCTCATATATATATATATATATATATATATATATATATATATATATATATATATATATATATATATATATATATATATATATATATATATATTACCTTCACAGAATGCAATATGAAGTGTTATTTTCCTTTTAATACGGTTGCACAATTTATTTATAATGTCAAATAATATATCAATAGTGAAAGTCACAAACTGTATGTTTAAAATTTGTAACATCTTTATGTCTGCTTTGTTAACATTGGAAAACCCCTATCTTCAACTAGTTAGGATTCCGTGACACAAAAATCAATAGAAACCCATGTACTAACCATATGAGCAATCCGTGTATCCCTATTGGGTCTAATTTTTGACTCTTGCAAACAGTATAAGTTTGTTAAAATAGATTAAAAAGCACAGCATCATTCTCTTTGATTTTCTCAAAACATCCATGATTGGACTTTCACAGTCTACGACTTTCACCATCAATATCATGTGCAGAAACTAACCTCCAGTGTTCAAAAAAATGTTTAAGCTCATGAGATTATACCTTTTGACTATCAATTCATCTAAACTTAAAGGGATAAAAAGTTGCAAATGTTTGGGTGGTCAGATCTAATGAAACAACTTCCTGCAGTGGTAGGACACAGCCTAGAAGCGAAAGCAAATCATAATAATTTGTATGACGATTAAGAAAAAGCAGAATGATTGACTTCCATGTTTTTTGTCTTCATAGGAACACTTCATGATTTAAATATTATTTCTTTTTCTTATGACTCATGCAATACCTTTCATTAACGTTTTATTTGTCACACATGAACAGATATAGATGAATGTGCTGATGATAAATATAGATGTGAGCACAAGTGTATCAACACTGATGGTTCTTTTAGATGTGAATGCAATGGAAATGGTTTCAAACTGTCCAAGGATCACTCCTCTTGTATAGGTATGGCATTGCTAAACAGTTATCAGGACACCTATTTTTGCTCTTCCAAAATCCCAGTATTGCTGCTAAAGAGTTATGTCATTGTAAAGGCAAACAGTCCAGGATAAAGAAAGACATTAATTTTCATATGAATAATTGATATGTTACATCATAATTAACTTAGGTAATCTCTGTGTTACTGTTAAAGATTTATACCATTGATAGCATGAGTATTAACTATCTCAAAAACCTCATAAAATAGCAATATTGTATGTGATAAATAAAGTTAACGAAAATAAGCACTGTCAGGATTATAACTCATTTGCTGATTCGATGGATTCCAAAAACAAAAACTTCTTTTGGTTTGGCTTTTGTTTTGATTAATTTTGTTTTGTTTTATTTTTTAAGTTTGTAAAGCACATACAAATTTAACTCCCAAATCTAAATTTCAAGAAAAAAAAGAAATCGATTTCTTTTCCTCTATAGCTTTTGTTCATATTGATTTATATTTTAACATTGTAAAGAATCTTAAATTTTCTCTCTCAACTATTGCTATGACATGACTGTTGTCGTCTTGCTTTAATTTTTGTTTGTTTGTAACTGGAATAAAACTTTCTTTTTTTATTGTGTTTTGTCCTATTTTAAACTAAACCTAAGTATTCCGGTAAAGTCCTTATTGTAGCCCCCTGATTAATGTATTTTTATATGATGTACTGAGTTGTTTTCTTGAGGAAATTATGTGCATCTGGTTTAATAATTGATCTCATGTTCTTTAGAAGATGTCTCTATCTGCAGAATTTTTTTCAAAAGCGCAGGTTTGCTAGGTACCGCTCATAGGGCACGTTTCAAATTTGAAATTGAGAAATCTTAAAGTAACCTATGGGTATGCATGACTTTTGTCCAATAATATGTCTCCTTCATTAAAACTGGATTACACTAAGTATATTTCAATCTCTCTTATTAAAAATTTCCAAGGATTTCAAGACTGACAGGCATAAATGTCCTTTTTTATATGTATAATTATAATGTTTCTATTTCTATGTCTTATATCCTTGTCTGCTCTTCAGATATCAACGAATGCATGGAGGAGATAACCCATGTCCTGAAATCTGCATCAACACTATGAAGCTCCTACTTGTGTGACTGTACTCTAACTGGCTATATGCTAGGACCGGATCACACAAGCTGTATTGGTCAGTTGGACAACTGGCAGTGGCAAAGATTATATAACTATTGGCTTTGATGATTTGAAAAAGAAAGTTATTAGCATCCACAGGTCATATATTGCATAGCTGTTCAAATTATACAGGAAAGATTCCTAAATTCAATACATTTCACAACTTCACAGCAGACAAAAAAGAGAGTTAGCTTTATAGGGCTATGATTAATTTGACATTGATTTAAGGCTTCGAATGTTATTCCGTTTCCTTCTGTTCGATTATGTTCATTTAGATAATGTTCTTGAAAATATTTTCTATTTGTTACAGGGCTTCATATTTTAAATTGATGAGTTGAGATTACTTGATGTCTTAAGTTAGCCAATGAGTACTTTTTATTTATCCTTGAATGAGTATAACTGATTTACATAGTAATCTTTGTATTAAAATGAAAAAAAAAATACCGTCACACTTTCTAATGAACTTAATAACATATACATTTTTATGGGGACAGGGTTAATTTGGTTTTCTCGTGAATGAAAAAAATATGTTTATTCATGACTTTTACTGTTGCTAAAAGTCACTTTTTTTACATATAGTATAATTGATTGTTCTCTGGCGGCAAGTTGTTTCGTCAGAACTTGAATCAACTACTGCTTTGTGTTACAATTTGCTCAGAAATTGAAATGTCATGTTTTCAAATATTGTTCTAGGTGATTCATTACATCAAATTTTGTTTCCTCCTGAGCGTATTTAATCAAATATTTCATGAGAAGTAATTGGTCTCTTACCATCTTACCAACAGAAATGTATATTATATTTAATCATAACCAATATCAATCTTTCCTAACTCTTTTAACTATACTTGTTCCTTTAAGGCCATTTCAGCTTATAGAGCTGTAGCTTATTCCAGTTTCTATTATTGTGTAAAGCAGAACAGGTGATATAATGCCCTCCTGAGTAGGATGCTAGTCTGTCAAATTTTTACTCCCACGCTTGTGCTGGTGCTCATAGGCCTTGTGTATTGTAGATGTTTTCCTTTTCTTCTTTTCTTCCCCTTGAAGATGTGGATGAATGTAGCCAGGACCCAAATCCATGTGGGCATTTATGTATCAACACACCAG
>JAXRKP010001916.1:32500-42500 GCA_037039925.1 Doris montereyensis
GTGGTATTTTGATTATTCAGTGTACTTGATTAAGGTGAAGAAAATACCATGATTAAAATTTTTTAAAAAGTTTTACATTGAATTGCTGAAGTAGAAAATGATTTCAGAAAAGATGTAGCAACAGACAATGAAGGAAACTGAAGAGAGACATTGTAACATTAAATATTATGCATGTGAGCTTGGTGTTTAAAGAAAATATAGGAGATCATGTCATCATTTTAAAATATTGAAAGAAAAATGAACTAAAAAATTAGTGTTTGAAAAGGAAAAGAAATTCCATCCAAAACGTATAATATTTATATCCATATTTATTTCATTTTCATTCTTTTCGCCTACAACTAGAACATTTATTAGAAGAAAAAAAATGGGTGTCGTCGGCATGGGTCTTCGTGCCGAACATTCCAATTTCTTTATGGAAAAGAATATAGCCTATCACGGGCTTATGCTCCATGCAACAAGAGTCACCCATGTTGACCAAATGAGCAATTAGGCTACATTTTCTTGCCGAAGGAAAAACAAATGCCTGAAGTGGGCTCGAACCCACTATCTCTGGTAACAGTGCAATGACTTTAACTACTCAGCCAACGCATCCCTGTATTAAGTAGATTTTCAAGAAAACATTTATTGAGAAGAAATATTTACACAAAATGAGATTGTAGAAAGGTAAAATTGGTTTAACGCTGTCTTTGATGTTACAGTGGTAAATGAATGTGCTACTCCCAATCACGGATGTGAGTATCGATGTGTTCACACAAGGAGTGGTGCTGTGTGCACATGTCCACCTGGTTATGATCTACTGAGAGATGGCAAGAAATGTCGAGGTAAACCCAAAAAAGGTCAAAAGCAATTTTCTATTCTATAGGCAGGTATCTTACATCTTTGTTTTTTACTTATGCGCAGGAAAATGGTTTGATGATTGGTCTATCCAGTTGCAATGACAATTATAAGGAACATTTAAAGACATCTGTCCACATTAAAACAAGTCAAATACTCTTTAGATCAACAGTGTTACTGAACCTTATTAAGAGATTCATTGGGACTAATGGAAGTGAACTGCGATGACCCTGGATGATGCCCCAAATGGTGGACAGTATGTGTATTAACAATTTTTATATTTCTGTCTGTCTGTCTCAGTGTCTGTTTCTTTCTCTGTCTCTCTGTCTATGTTTTGACCTGTCAGTCTGTCTGTCTGTGTGATTGTCTCCCTCCCCCCCTCCTCTCTCTCTCTCTCTCTCTCTCTCTCTCTCTCTCTCTCTCTCTCTCTCTCTCTCTCTCTCTCTCTCTCCCTCTCTCTCTCTCTCTCTCTCTCTCTCTCTCTCTCTCTCTCTCTCTCTCTCTCTCTCTCTCTCTCTCTCTCTCTCTCTCTCTCTCTCTCTCTCTCTCTCTCTCTCTTTAATACCGCTACTTAAACATGCTGGTGGGTGGAGTCTATGTGCATGAAATGTTCAAACCGCCATTGATCTGTCATGCTGCACAGTTCTTTTATCCCTGAGCAGGAAACCAAATCTTTCATCTTTCTTTTCATTGACAGATAGAGATGAGTGTTGGAGTCGGAATGGTGGCTGCACTGATACTTGCATCAACTCTCCCGGTTCCTATCACTGTGAATGCAATATTCTAGGATATGAGCTTTACACCGATGGTCGTTCATGCATTGATGTGGATGAGTGCTTGAATAAACAGAACTGTGATGACATTTGCATGAATGTTGTTGGCTCTTTCAGGTTACAACAATGTTACAGCAATTTCTTGCTTCCTCACATAATTCTTTTTTAATGCAGTTTTGCACAATTTCGGGTAGTTAAGGTTTGTGTAAAGTTATTTGTTGTTGTCATGTAATATGACAAGACGTTTTGATAATGATGAGTTGGGTTTTTTGTTGTTTTTTTTTTAGGGGAGGGGGGGTGGGGTTTCTTGTTCTGAGTTGTTCATCATAACCTCACAAGTAGTAAAAGTCATCTTCCTCCCATCTCATCTGCTTTCTGATTTCATGTTAATATTTTGGTTCCTGTTAATTCTGAGAAGTGAAACATGAGTAACTGATTCTACATTTCTTTTCTGTTTTGTCAATATTTCTCTCTTTTTCTCATTTTCCTATCACCAGATATTGTGCCGTCAACAAGGCTATAGGCTTGCATATGATAAAAGAACTTGTGAAGGTGAGATAACATAATATTTTACAAAATGAAGTTAGAGTTTATTTCTAAGACATTTAAGAAGCGTTAAAGTTGAAAGGCATTAGTAGGCTAGGTAGGATTTGTTGTTGTTTTAACTGTGTAAAGCACCATAAGACTAGTTATAGCTGAATAGCACTATATAGATGCATCTATCATTAAGAAAAAGAAATATTAGCATATATTACTGTCTCTGTAAAATTAAGATAAAATCTCTGTGGATGTGGTCAAATTGTAGGAAGAACCTTCCTTGCCTCAGTCAAAGCAGTAAAGTTGATAAAAAAAAAGGGGGGTATTTCAAGTAAAAATAAATAATAAATAAGCAGTCTCATGAACGTTATCTTTGCTGAGCAGAAACATTTGAAAAAAGGCTCATTACTGTTATTATATCACAACTTTGTTAATGTAGGTACTGTCTTGACTATGACTTGATGAGCTTAAACAAAAGACGTGTAATAATATGTATGTCTTGGGTTTAACTTTGGATAGATTTATGTAAAGAAAAATATTCTCTCAGGAGGCCTATAAGATAGCTGTTGAAGAAAATCACATCATAATCCTTCTTTTCAAGCAATTTTATGTTGGACCTTGCTTGTCAGTCTGTTGATGACCTCTATGCACAAAGCATGCAGATAATGCGATATGCTCAATGACAAGGAGCACTCACTCTGTGTTATCACCAATAGTAATTCAAATAGGTTCTCCTTTTATTTCTCTTTATTCAATATTCTTTTATTGCTTGTATTTCTCAATCATATGATGAAATATACATGGTTAATATTATCTTATACATGTATTTTCAAATTTCTGTTTTGGTTATGATTGTTTTCTTAAACATTTTAAATTTTACATATAGTGAATCTCTCTTTTCAGAAAACCCGGGAATCGGGAAACTTGGCCAATCTGGAAGAAATCTCTGGGAGTGGAATTTCTTCTATATTTTCTCTCTAAATGGGAAAGCCCCCCCCCCCACCCCTGCTAATCGGGATAAATTTTTGTTTGTGAGCTTGCAATGATTATCATCACCATTTCCCCAATAATTATTGATTCCCTAGACTCGCTTGTTATCCACATTTATTTTCCGTGTCAAACAATCAATTAACACAGCGTGCTAGATGTGTTATACATTACATTTGTAGACGATGTTTTAAGTGCAGTTCCCGATGACCAGACATTCATTACCAGGGAGGAAATCGGGCGTCCACTATAAGACCACAGTATAATGTTGACATGGGGCGGCGTCTATCTGCATTCTAGTACTCACTTTGTTTTCGTCAATTTTGAATAAGATTCCATGAGACATCATCCTTTTCAATTTCTGTTCAAGATGGCTAGGATGAAAAAAAGAACTGATTAAAGTCTGATAACATGTCCCAGATGCGTTTATGAACGTGACATGTTGAGGGAAACTAAAATCCCTAGGTCCTCAGGTAATCAGGAGCCAGCTAATCGGGAAAATTTCAAGATCCACCGAGATGTCCTGATTAGAGATTTCACTGTAGCGCATTTTTATCCAGGCCGCAAGAAAACACTGAAATGCCGAAATATATATTGCAGTTTTTTTTTTGTGATCGTAAAATAAGGTGAATTTTTGTGATGATCATGTTTGGTTAAAAATATTGCTTACACTATTTCTTTTACAGATATAGATGAATGTACTCGTGGTCGCATATGCCAACAAAGGTGTATCAATATGCAGGGGATCATTCAGATGCGACTGTGAGGCTGGCTATTACAAAATCGGACACCATTGCACGCCTTGTCTTAAAGGAATGTACAGAAGTGTAAAGGACTCTGTTGTTTCATGTATCGTTTGCCCCGACGGTATGTCCACTGACGGGACTGGTAGTATTTCTGTTCGAGATTGTCATTGTCAGGCGGGTTACCAAGGCAATCCAGAGACTGGAGACAAGTGTCAGGATATTGATGAATGTGCTAGAAACAAAGGGGTTGTCCACAAGAATGTGAAAACACTGTTGGATCTTTCAAATGCACTTGCTCCAAGGCATACAATTTGGACCCAGAGACAAATAAATGCAAAGCAATTCGGTGCCTATTTTGAAATCCCCACGATATGCCGATTCATTACTCCTGCCTGCTTTAAAATGACTAGGGGTCGCCACGTCAAACCCGGCATTTCTTGCGTCGTCAGGTGTCGCCATCTTCTTATTCTTACCGGGGCCTAAAGAGAGAACGTGTCTGGCCAATTTCCACCTGGTCACAGCCTGAAACTGTGTGTAATGGTGAGTAATGTCATGGTGGTTTACTATAGCTTTGCCATTTGTTAGCCCTCTTATTCAGTTTAAAGGTTTTAGCTCTAAATTGTTCGCATTAAAGTTTCAATTACATTTTGTTTTGCAGCTCCCAGTTGATGGCTTTCTGGGTTCTGTCCAGATAGTCTCAGTTGTAGGTAAAGCAAATGAAAATCACAGTAAGAAAAATAACTTAATTTAAATGAAGATGGATAGGACAAGGTAGCACTGGAGCTCACACATGTGCAAAATATTGAGTCTTTTCTAAGTTAGGGAGGGATAATAATAGTTATGTAAAATGCAGAAGAAAGTCAAAGTTCAACATTTATAAAATGAATATCATTGACATAGAACAGGGATTAAAAAGCCTAACACAATGAATGTAATTCTCATTTCTGATTGACTATCTTAGAGCTAATATTATTGATTATAAGGGCCACAACACGGCTTTTCGATATGACAGTTTAGTTTTCTTTTCATCAATTCACTAATATCATGTTAGTTTTTTAACTTAAATTTTTAAAGCTGTATTTCGGTTACTATTTAAAAATTAAATGAGGCTAATTATCACTTTGATGTCCATTTCTCTCTCATATTATGTATTCTTTACTACAGGGTGTAAATCTTGTAATAAAATCTTGCTTTCTTTCTTTAATATTAACTTAACTGTTGAAAACGTTTATATTATTCATTTATAGAAGAATTGCAACATCCCTTGATATCTTAAATTTTACAAAAAGGTAGACATTCTCATTGTCATCTTGAATTACTGTTTTCCATTATTTCAAAGCTCTCCTGCGAACGCTTGCCTGTCCCTAAGAATGGTTTTTTACATCCACCATCTTGCCTCCTACCAAGAGTACCTTTTCGCACCCGTTGTTCTTTTCGATGCAAGAAAGGATATGTGAGAGTTGGAAGACCTGGAGCTAAATGCCGAGCTAACAAACGGTGGAGCGGCATTGGCCGATGGGGGCAAATGTGTTCGCCGTAGAGATTTTATTACGACTTCTGCTGCTATTACTACTATTACTAATACTACTACTACTACTACTACTACAACTACAACTACTAATACTACTACTACTACTACTACTGCTGATACTACTACTACTGCTGATACTACTGCTGATACTACTGCGTCTACTACTGCTGCTGCTGCTGCTACTACTTTTCTACATCTAATACTACTCTTGCTCCCTGGAGATTTTTTTTTCATCTTAAAAGAAGGCTTTCTTCTTATTCATTTCATTAAAACGTATTGTAAAATTTGAAAGATTTTGCTCTCTATTTTATATAGTAGATTTAAATACTCAAGTCCTATTATACTCCTTGATATAGACTGTACGTAATTCCTTCTTAATTTGATCTTTAAAGCCTGAAGCTTTCCTATAGATTTGACAACATGAGGTCAAATTACATCTTGAATTTGCTTACATTTAACAATTTTATTTCTTTTTGGTGACACTGAAAACACTGAAGATTCTTGCACGAAGAGTCTTTGCAAGGCAATTAATTGAAAATGATTTAGTTTCCCCAATAGCCACTTCATCTGCTTGTATGATGGATACTAAATCTATATTGCCACCTTGCTCAAAACTAGTTTAACAACTTGAGCAAAATTCATATTGTTGGTTTAGCTTCTCTTCTTATTTGTCTTTTATGTCCTTTGAAAATAATTGAATGAACTTATGTACGTAGGTTGCTGGGATTCACAAATGGTATTTTGACTTACGTCAAGATAAAATATTGATGAATATTATAATAAAATAAGATTGAATAGATTTCTTTTTTGCTTTGTTGAAACTTGGGTGTCAGTCTGAATACATTTAAACGTAGCATTATTTCAATTTTGAACAACATTGGATGGAAATGGTGTGGGATAAATGTATAAGGATACTGCCAAGAAGTATAACTGACGTCTCTCTGGTATGCAAGGATTGATTTTTTACTGAGCCATGTTTTTTAACACAATACAGTTGGTATTTCTCATACAGCCTACAGAGACTTTTTTGTTACTAATGACTTGTGTTCTCATTGATGGTTTTCATGATGATATGACTTGACGTGTGTCAATTTTTTTTTTTTTATGTTTAAAAGGTTTCATTAGAAAGCATATTCTTGAAGAAACAAAAACAAATACATAATAGAAGAAATTTTGTAATTATTTTTTTTGCGTTTAAAAGGTTTCCATTAGAAAGTATATTGAAGAAATCTCAGATATAATGAAAAAATCTTTGAAATAAAAAAAGAAAGCTCAAGAAATAAGTGTTTAAGGTAAAAAAATTCAATGGGGAGCATGTTAAGAAAGTACAATGCTAATTATATTGAAAGTTAAGTTACTGTAGTACGGAAAGCTACACTATTCAATATTCACAAATTATGTTATGAAAGGTAGAACTAATGATATCAAAACAGATATAATAATTTTGATATTCAAAACAGACCTACCATGATCACATAGTGCATGAACATTCATCAGACATCTAATAGAAGTATGTGGGTATTATGTGTATTGTGAAATCTTTTAAATCTGTTTTAAATCATTGATTTAAACCTTATGGATCTTTAAATCATTGACTGTTTAATTAAAGTAATAAACTGTAGGGATTGTTTAATGAAAGTAATAAACTGTAGGGATTGTTTAATTAAAAAGTAATAAACTATAGGGATTGTTTACTGAAAGTAATAAACTATAGGGATTGTTTACTGAAAGTAATAAACTATAGGGACTGTTTACTGAAAGTAATAAACTATAGGGATTGTTTACTGAAAGTAATAAGTAAACTCTAGGGATTGTTTAATTAAAGTAATAAATTGAGGGATTGTTTAATTAAAGTAATAAACTGTAGGGATTGTTTAATTAAAGTAATAAACTGTAGGGATTGTGTCATGGAAGTAATCTATGAATATTTTAAGGCTCAGGCTTTCCTACGCATTGATGAGAGGAAATATGGTGTAAACTACATCAATTAGGTTTTAGCCTTTCATGAAAACTCGTCAATGCAAATAAACTTTGAAATCATTAAACATATTCCTGAAGCGAAAGAAATTCATGTTTGAATTTGTCAACATACTAACCTAATTGTAAAACTATTTGGCAAAGGCCTTCATAGATCATTTGTTACTGTGACAGTGACATGATTAGTCACAAGGAATTCTACGGCCTAATTGATGCGAGTCGCTTGTGAAAACTTTCAGCATAAATTTTCATAGAACTGTAGTTACTGTTCAGGTTCCAAGGCATGAAATGTTCTATTTTTGTTCTAGAATGATACAATGATATCTACAACATATAAAAAAACACATACACATACACACACACGCACACACACACACACACATACACACTCTCACACATTCATATGAAACATAGTCCAATCAGTAAACATACTTTGTGAACTTAGCGTTGGTTTTTGAGCTGCAATGAATGTGATAAAACGATATAACTGTAAATAAGCACACAAACTAAAGACACTCCCCTTCCATCACAAAAAAATCCCACCCCTGCAAAACAAATCAAACGAAAAAAATAAGATAAAAAACACTCCAAAGGAAATATAACCCAAAAGCTCGAACAACTTCAAACTCCAAACTCAAAAAACACAAAGCATAAGAGCTAAGTCAAAACAAAGACAGAAGCCGCTTTTTTTTCCATGGCAAGATTTATTGCAATTTATTGCAAGGCCATAGAATTTGGCAAAATCAAAAGTTTACGTGAAACAAATCATAACATACTTTAAGTGATTATTAGCAAATCTATCCATCTACTTATCTATCTATCTATATTTCCCTATATATCTACTATTTATCTAACTACCTATATCTATACACCTGTCTATTTATCTCTCACTCTTTCAGTTTATCTCTCTATCTATTTGTCTCTTTATCTATCTGTTTATCTATCATTATTTATTTACTTATACATGTGCCTGTTATTTATCTATCTGTCAATCTATTTGTATGTCTACCTATCTACCTACCTACCTATCTACCTACCTACGTACCTACCTACATACGTACCTACATATCTATCTATCTATCTATCTATCCATTCATTCATCCACCCATCCATCCATCGATCAATCTATCTATCTATCTATCTATCTTACTATCTATCCATTCATCCATCGATCAATCCATCAATCTATCTATCCATCTATCTATCTGTCTATCTATCTATCTACCTATCTATCTATCTATCTACATATCTATCTATCTATCTATCTATCTATCTATCTATCTATATATCTATCTATCTATCTATCTATCTATCTATCGAACCATCTATCTATCTGACATTGTTCTAATAAATGAACTCCTTGCTTAAACATTCTAAATTAATTATACACAACCACACAATCTATTGACCAAAAATGAGTTGAGATTAACACAAAGGAACATTAATTACTCTGTCACGATGAGCCAGTGGACCAACACACATTTGATGCCTTTGGAATGCAAATCAGAAGGAAACAAAACAAAGAAGGGTGAATAATTTAAAGCACATGTGAACAATACGCATGGCAAAATAAACAACTAGACAGGATGGAACACGTAAAACTTCATCAAAAGGAAAACGTCACACAGAATTATCATAGGTGTATGTCTTTGCCCCTCTGGTGTCTGGAGAAGATGCTTTTTTTGTAAATTGGTGAGGATGAAAGCAATGGTGACAACGATGGTGGTGAGGATGATGATGATGATGATGATGATGATGATGATGATGATGTCGAGGATGATAAATGATTTGTTGTGAAAAAGGACAGGAGGATGGGGAGGGGACTGGGGGAGTTGGGGGTGGGTGGCAGTGTGGGTTGTGCAGTAATATACGTGTATGTAGAGTAACAATGCCTACATTTTAAATCATTCATTGAAATAACCTTGGACATATCTGCCTTAGTAGTAGAAGTTCCTTTAAGGCCTTACGACACAATTATAAGAGAGTGTATCCTTGGTTTCTATAGTTTAAAGTTGAAGAAATGATAATAATCACCCCCTGAACAGGACGCTAGTCTGTCGCATAGTTTTGCTCTGAAGTTATTGGTATAATTCATTTGCACCTAGGCCTAGTGGGAAAATGCGTGTTAAGTGTCTTTCTCAATGAAGACAATATCGGACCTAGCATTGCTATGACTCCGAACCCAGGGTCTCATGATGCTATATATGGCAACAAAGCCACTAGGCCACTGACACAACACTATATTAGTACGTCACGGTAAAATGTTATACGTCATGTAAATTTGTACCTCTCAGATATCATCTAATTGATATGTTTTAAACCAAAAAAATGTATCAATTTTGAAATCTGTACTATTACAAATAAGATTTTCATATTACAGATATAAAAAAAGAAAGAACAAGAATTCACAATAAATGTTTAAGTTGCATTTATGTATCCAACACTCTTTTCTTATTTCAGCTCTTGCTTTAGTCTGAAGGATTTTGTGTATGTTCTTGTACTTGTCAATGAATGTCAATGATTTATGTTTTGAAAAATGTGATTGCTTTTGTGTGACTGAATTAATTGTTCTGAACTTCTAAGCATGTTGTGTATACTGCCCAAATCTTTCGTGT
>JAXRKP010001916.1:55000-80000 GCA_037039925.1 Doris montereyensis
GCTTTTTAGAAAGAAAACATCTTTCGGAATGAGGATATGGTGTGCTTTAGAAAACACATATTTAGATAATGAGAATATGGTGAGCTTTAGAAAAACACATATTTAGATAATGAGGATATGATGAGCTTTAGAGGAAACAAATCTTTAGATAATGAGGATATAGCGCGCTTTGAAAATAATACATTTATAGATAATGAGGATATGGCGAGCTTTAGAAAAAATACGTCTTTAGATAATGAGGATATGGTGAGTTTTAGAGAAAAAAAACATCTTTAGATAATGAGGATATGGTGAACGTTAGGAAAAAAAACCATTTAGATAATGAGGATATGGTGAGCGTTAGAAAAAAACATATTTAGAAAATGAGGATATGGTGAACTTAAAAAAAAGAACATTTTTAGATAATGAGGATATGGCGAGCTTTAGATGAAAACACATAATTAGATAATGAGGATATGATGAGCTTTAAAAAAACATATTTAGATAATGAGGATATGGTGAGCTTAAGAAAAACACATATTTAGATAATGAGAGATGGTGAGCTTTAGAAAGAACACATATTTAGATAATGAGGATATGGCGAGCTTTAGAAATAACACATATTTAGATAATGAGATATGGTGAGCTTTAGAAAAACACATATTTAGATAATGGGGATATGGTGAGCGTTAGAAAACATATATCTAGATAATGAGGTATGGCGAGCTTTAGAAAAAACACATATTTAGATTAAGAGGTTATGGCGAGCTTTAGATGAAAACACATATTTAGATAATGAGGATATGATAAGCTTAAGAAAAACAACATTTTTAGATAATGAGGCTATGGTGAGCTTTAGAAGAAGAAAAAAAGAATAACAGAGGCAAGAAGAATGACGTTGGACAGAGAGACATTCAGGGTGCTGTCAGGGCAGTGGCTCTTAGCTTGGGCTGCTGGCACCTCAAGGGTACGAGGCTATGATCCACTGGGGGTGCCAGACAAATGGGGGAGGTCATGATAAGGTTATAATTATTACGTTTATTGGCTTTTGCTTTGGGCCTGGGGGTGCGAGAGGGGCGGGGGGGGGGGGTGCTTCAAACTTGTAAGTGGTGCAGGGTGAAAAAGGGTTAAGGACAACCGCTGTCCTATGGGATACAGTTGGTGATGATGATATTTAACATACCTGCTCTTTAGATATTCTAATGGGTTTGTTCAATATTAACCACGTGACCGTCTCATGACAGCCTGGCTGTGTCAAGGAGCCCTCGTATGTCATGTACTCTGTCGTCATCGGCAACAGCCGTATGAAGGACAAGTTTTTGATGTGAGCCATTCGACCTGGCGTTGACAGAAATAAAATAAAAGACAGTAACATTGTTAATACTAAGACTTCATTACACAAACAGGCAAAAAGTCAAGATTTAAATAATTTAACGAAGGAAGAATAATAATAATGATAATAATAATTATAATTATTATCAACAATATCGTATACAATGTCCGTTATATTGCTGACAATAAAATCTCACTGAAGTTCTTTTGAAATAATTGTATGACATGACGAAAGAATTCCGCCCAAAATATGACAACCTACAACAACGACAACAACAACAACAACAATGACAACAAGGATAACAACAATGATAACAACAACAACAGCGACCACATTCACTTTAATACTTTAATAACATCGCGAAGCAATAATACTAATCTATTGATAATTTCATAGACCTACTGATCTAAAAATGATAGCAAATAAATTACGTTGGTGAAAATGAGGAACACCGATGGTCTGAGACTAAAATTCATGCAACCCCCTCAACAACAGCGACCCCCAAACCCCCCTCCAACAACAACGACCCAACAAGACAGTGAAAAACAAAAGCATTAACAAAGTGCAAAGTAATATGGGAAAGTCATTGTTGTAACATTGCTATGTTTTTGCATATGGGAAAAAGTTGTAAGTATTCGGCTGGGAAATATATATTGTTGTAACTATTGCTATGCGCAGTGACCATGATTTTTATTTATCCATCTCAATCTTGTTATTTATTATTAATATTTAATCTAGGTAGATCCATCTTTTCCAAGATGGGAAATGTCACTTATATCTTTTTGCTATGTCTTATATGGGAAATGTATCATTGTTGTAACTATTGCTATGTTTTGCATATGGGAAATGTATCATTGTTGTAACTATTGCATATATATGTTTTGCATGATGGGAAATATATCATTATTGTCTTAACTATTGCTCCAATCAAATTAGTCTTATATTGTATCAAACGATCATTGTTTTTCCATCCGGTGTATCCATCTGATTTTTATCCAGTGTATCCATCTCAATCCAATCATTGTTACTATTGTCTTATATCTAGTATATCCATCTTAATCGAATCATTGTTACTATTGTCTTATATCCGGTGTTTAATCCATTGTTACTATTGTCTTATATCCGATGTTTAATCGAATCATTGTTACTATTGTCTATATCCGGTGTATCCATCTTAATCCAATCATTGTTACTATTGTCTTATATCTGGTGTATCCATCTCAGTCCAATCATTGTTACTATTGTCTTATATCCGGTGTATCCATCTTAATCCAATCATTGTTACTATTGTCTTACTATTGTCCGGTGTATCCATCTTAATCAAATCATTGTTAGTATTGTCTTATATCCAATGTATCCATCTCAATCCAATCATTGTTACTATTGTTTTATATCCGGTGTATCCATCTTAATCCAATCATTGTTACTATTGTCATTATATCAATGTATCCATCTTAATCCAATCATTATTACTATTGTCTTATATCCGTATCCATCTTAATCCAATCATTGTTACTATTGTCTTATATCCGGTGTATCCATCTTAATCCAATCATTGTTACTAGTCTCTTATATCCAATATATCCATCTTAATCCAATCATTGTTACTGTGTCTTATATCCGGTGTATCCATCTTAATCCAATCATTGTTACTATTGTCTTATATCCAATGTATCATCTCAATCAATCATTATTACTATTGTCTTATATCCGGTGTATCATCTTAATCCAATCATTGTTACTATTGTCTTATATCCAATGTATCCATCTCATTGTTACTATTGTCATCATCTTAATCAATGTTACTATTGTCTTATATCCGGTGTATCCATCTTAATCCAATCATTGTTACTATTGTCTTATATCCAATGTATCCATCCAATCGAATCATTGTTCTATTGTCTTATATCCGGTATATCCATCTTAATCCAATCATTGTTACTATTGTCTTATATCAATGTATCCATCTTAATCCAATCATTGTTACTATTGTCTTATATCCGGTGTATCCATCTTAATCCAATCATTGTTACTATTGTCTTATATCCAATGTATCCATCTCAATCCAATCATTGTTACTATTGTCTTATATCCGGTGTATCCATCTTAATCCAATCATTGTTACTATTGTCTTATATCCAATGTATCCATCTTAATCCAATCATTGTTACTATTGTCTTATATCCGGTGTATCCATCTTAATCCAAATCATTGTTTTATTATGTATTGTCTTATATCCAATGTATATCCATCATCTCTTATATAATGTAATCCAATCATTGTTACTATTGTCTTATATCCGGTGTATCCATCTTAATCCAATCATTGTTACTATTGTCTTTATATCCAATGTATCCATCTCAATCCAATCATTATTACTATTGTCTTATATCCAATATATCCATCTTAATCAATCATATCCATCTTAATCCAATCAATCATTGTGATCAATGTATCCATAATGTCTTATATCCGGTGTATCCATCTTAATCCAATCATCTATTGTCTTATATCCGGTGTATCCATCTTAATCCAATCATTGTTACTATTGTCTTATATTCATATCCAATCGGTGTATCATCATCTTAATCCAATCATTGTTACTATTGTCTTATCAATGTATCCATCTCAATCAATCATTATTACTATTGTCTTATATCCAATGTATCCATCTTAATCCAATCATTGTTACTATTGTCTCTTATATCAATGTATCCATCTTAATCCAATCATTATTACTATTGTCTTATATCCAATGTATCCATCTTAATCCAATCATTGTTAGTATTGTCTTATATCATTGTATCCATTTTAATCCAATCATTGTTACTATTGTCTTATATCCGGTGCATCGAATGTGCACCGCGCAACAACCCCTGCCAATGGTCTGCAATGCGGGGGACTGCTAGTCCAGAGGCAATGTGTCGACCTCTCAATCAATAGGTCGTGGGTTCAAAGTCCCAGCAAGTTGTTAAGTTTATTCCAATTTATTTCGAGTAAAACCTACCCCTCAGGTTTAGGCACCTAGTACCATCAGAGACGAGCAATAAAATTGATGATAACACCACTCTGTGCCCGTTAAAGAACCCATGGCTATTTACAGGCAGTCCATTGGGAAACAATTCTATCAAAATCCCTGAGATCACCTTAGCTGTGGATGTGGGTAAAATCAAATTCAATCAAATCCAAAGCAGGTCAACAAGTGGGCTCGGTAGTCCAGAGGCAAAGGTGTCGGCTATTCAACCAAAAAGTAATGGGTTCGAGCCCCATAATGGTTAAAACATTTTTTCGATTTTTTCGAGCAAAATCTACTCCCCGGGTTCAGGTAGATGGATCGACACCTAGTCCCATCGGAGACGGACGATAAAAAAGGAGGTCTCGTGTGCAGATCGATCCCAACACTGTGCACGTTAAAGATCTCTTGGCTGTTTATAGGGCAGTCCGGGCAAATTGGAAATAATAAAAATTCAACAAAAAAAAACGCCGAGATCACCTTAGTTGTGGTTGTGGGTAAATCAAATATCAATCAGGTCCGCAATGCAATACGAAAACTATCAATAAAACAATCAGAAAGCGGATTGTCAGGTTTATTGTTTTTATGTAGACAAACAGTCCATAAAGTCAACAAAATGGATGGGTTTGACTTTGACACTAGTATGTTGCCATTTCGCAGAATTGTAAGACAAAATTATTGTTTTCTGTGAAGTAACTCGCTTAGTTTCCGGTGCTGTTTTCATTTTCGTTGCCCTTTTGTACTCATAAATCATTCTTTTTAACCTCACCACGTACCTTTACGTCCAAGCAACTTAAGCTCCTTGGTAATAAAGTAGAAGGACTTGTGGCCTTCCTCGCCGACCTATGGATGTGATAAAAACGTGTTCGGTTACTAATTGAAACAACACATTTCAACCACATTCATTTCTTTCTATTCTAGTCTATCGTGAAATGAAACAAATTCACAAAGTTTTGGTAGAGTAAACTTACCTCTAAAAAATACTGCGATAACGGCCAGACCTTTAACGCTTTTTTGAAGCTTCTGTTAAGTTTTTATATAGGTCGCTGTTGTAAGCAATGATCTGCATCTGCAAATATAGCGACGATATCAAATATAAATGAAATGAAAGTTGTATAATATTCAGGATTTAGCAAGCAAATTACAAAAGGTGGTATTAGAGAGGCTAAGCGTATTATTGTGATTCGATAAGAATGATAATGATCGATTCACTACATTATTATGTAACAGCTGACATCTAATCGGGGAACGGGGTGCGTTTGGTTTGCAGGACAGAAAGGCGCTTTTTTATGTTGTGTTTTTCATTGGTTCAGACTTAAACCTCATAATAAATCGACTGTTTCCATTGGCACGTCATCTTGTCAACTTTGCAACTGAGCGTTTCTATGTTCTCAGGCTTTAAAAATGTCACGGGACATTTACATGAACATCGGATAATAAAATACATTTTACATCGGTTTCAGACAGTATTTGTGTCTAAATTCGACAAATACATTTTACATCTATTTCAGACGGTAGTTGTGTCTAAATTCGACAAGAACTCACAGAACATCGCACAACAACAGCAAAGATGAATGGGAAAAGAAGTGTGCAAGGCGACAAAGCACTAACATACCCGACAGCATCTCAAGATGGCTGAAAACAACATGAAATGTGGACACCATCAGAGTACCCGAGAGCGAAAATACATTAGATGACAACTGTGGCATTGACTAATGATCTAAACTGGCGCAGAAGTTCAGAATGACCGCTATAATTATCACACAGTACGTGTCAAAATGATAAACAACATTAGTTTTCATAGTTTGTCATTATACTACACTAACAACAAGCTATGGTACAAAAATGAATGTTAAAGTAACAGAGTTCAGCTTTTCACCCTATTCCCTTTAACTCATACATGATAGTACCATCTGGACTCGAACCTGACCTCTAGCTTCAGGGGCTACAGCTTTTCTTTCCAGCAACCAGTGCTTCTATTTTATATTTTGTCCGAAAGAATTTCCGATTGAAGATGATATGCATATTTAATGCAAAACGTTCATAATGTGTGATTTCAAACAATCTATAAGCTATGACACTTATGGAAGGACTATTGATGTGACTATTTTACACACTTACAAAGTGAGACGGACATTCTCATTGGTCAAAGTGTATTACGCAGCCATTGCCTTGCTGTATTTACTCATCGCATTGCCGAGCAACTTGTATCTACTCCCTTCACATTTACCAACCTCTATTGAAAGCCCCAAGAGCATCGAATCTCTACAGCAAACTCGATAATGAACCTAGACATTACGTCTCATACCACACCTAAATGAGCAAAACGTTCATAAACGGCTGACTAGAGTACAAAATGTTTTCAATGACTCAGACTCACTTGCAATACTAACCCCAGACATCATGAAAGTGGAAAGAAGAAGAAAAGAGAGTAAAAAGGAGAAAAATGGAATTACCCATACATCAAGATGGGCAGTCGCCCATAGTCTCCTTGACTTAAAACCAGTTCCTCCTTAACCTGGTAGGACTCGGCATTTCTCAACACTCGGTCCCGTTTCCCCGTTTCCCCGTTTCACCGTTTCTCCGTCTCCCCATATCGCCTCCCCCTCCCCCTTCTCCCATTTTTTCTTTCCCTACGCAAATCCAACAAATCGTTCCCAAGCCCTATCTACCAAACTAACCGCGCCATCTCTTCCCTCGAGTTTGGTTTCAATGTGTGACCACGCCATTCCCTGGTGATCGATGCAAAATCAATGTCCTTTTCACTTATCGGGCTAGTTTGTCGGCTAGCCGACCTGGGTCGAGAACGCCATAAACTAGATTTGGCCACCCCTTGTCGCAAGACGTCTACCATCCGGGTCTTCCCGACACGATGTGGGGCTGGTCAGGAACCTACGGTGGCCATGGTTTTGGAGAGGGGGGATGGATGGGAAAGTGGTAAAGTCCAGTTATCATAGTGTTGTGTTTCCCTGTTGGCTTGTTTCGGGGTTCTAATTCGATGCGGTCGTCAATAAGCCAATTTACGCCCTTTTAAAGGGTTCGTCTTGTTACACAACGTTGTGTGTCCAATCAACTTGAACAGGGGAGAGTAGAAGCAGAGGTGCTGGTGAGGTTAGGTGGGGGGGTGAGGGTGAGGGGAGATATGGGATGGGGGTGGGCGGTCTTTGTTAAATGAGAAGAACGGTGCATGAGTGCGCATCTGTTTTGTGGTAGTCTGCAACATATTATAATGAGGCCCTCTGTGATGTTTATTCGGCAATCCAAAAGGTGTTACTGACGCCTCAACAGCAAGAGAGGAGCTATCCTAGAAGAAAAGAACAATTTGATTTTACCAAAGATACTACAACAATATAGAGGAAGAACACAGACAGCATTGCCAGCGCCAGCGACACTCAACCCGGACTTACAAAACTACACAAAATAGACTAACACGCACCCAGCCCAAGAACACCGAACCCCAAATGAAGAAGACGCAAACATACCAGCACAACTAAAAGCAGACAGAGACCTACTTGTTTTGAAGACTCTAGCACAGGATCGATACACATGGAAAGACGTACAAAACAAATAATCAAAACTGACTAAGCGCCTTGAGATTTCGGTAAAGAGCGCTATATAAATAAACGTTATTATTGTTAATATTATTAACTGAGATATTTTAGGACCGGCATTATGACATAATACACACTATAGGGCAAGAGTCTTTCACTGCGAGGGTCATACTACTGCTGCTGCTGCTGCTGCTGCTGCTGCTGCTGCTACTGCTGCTGCTGCTGCTGCTGCTGCTGCTGCTGCTGCTGCTACTGCTAATACTACTACTACTACTACTACTACTACTACTACTACTTGCTGCTGCTGCTAATGCTGCTGCTGCTACTACTGCTACTACTACTAATAATAACTACGCTGCTGCTACTGCTTTGTTCCAGCTATCTTTCACTACTGCTGCTGCTGCTGCTGCTACTACTACACTAGAATAATAAAACGAGTTTTGTTCCAGTATCTTTCATTGTACATACTTACATAAACATAGTCTGTCTGTAAGAGCATGAGCTGGGCTCAGTCAGGGATATGCGCTATAGAAATACTTTTCATTATTAGTAGTAGTTGGTCGATTCGGGAATTGGCAGGGCGAGGGGGGGTCCTTAAAGAGGAACTAACAGATTTGTTTTAAAACCCCGAAGGATGAAAATGTCAGTATTCTCTACTCATTTTGACAGCTTCAAACATTAAGTGTATAAACGTTCCTTCAAGTCCATTACGGCCAATAGAGACGTAGCTTATCCCTGTATCTTTAGCGGTGATAGCAATCAACCCCTGGACAGGACGCTAGTCTGACGCAGCTTATACTCCCAAGTTAGTGCATTTGTACCCATTTCACATGAGTCGAGTTAGGAAAATACGTTTAAGTGTCTTTCCCAAGAAATATAACGTTGGAACTACCTTCCTAGGATTAAAACCGAGGACCTCATGACCATTCCACCACAATCCCTCTCCCCTATCTTCAAACATTGCATTCATATCAACCGTGTAACTATTGGTAAGAGTTCCAAGTCCAGGCGTAAGGTAGCAATGGAATGGCAACATAATAATTTCAAGCCCTAACACTAGCATGAGCTTTACTGAAAATTCTCAGTTACATAAGTGGTCACGTTGTCTGAATACATATTATTTACTAGGGTTCTTCTACGGGTAAATATTACCCGTTTGATTGTGATTCATACCAGGTCTAATCGAGAATGGGTGAAAAACTCATCGATTCTATGATCATTGAGTGGTGCCCCTTCAACCACTCTTTGACATTTCCCAAGCAAACTGTACTGGGGGGGGGGGGGACCTAACAAACCCGTACCCGTGCACATCGCATAAAATGGATTAGTGATGCAAATACTCTTTAGATTAATGGATTTGATGACAATACTCTTTAGATTAATGTATTGGCGATGACAATACTCTTTACTCTTTAGATTAATGTATTGGCTCTTTTGATTAATGGATTGGTGATGACAATACTCTTTAGATTAATGTATTGGCGATGACAATACTCTTTAGATTAATGTATTGGCGATGACAATACTCTTTAGATTAATGGGTTGGGCATGATGACCTTTAGATTAATACTCATGCTCTTTAGATTAATGTATTGACGATGACAATACTCTTTAGATTAATGGGTTGGGCATGACCATACTCTTTAGATTAATGTATTGACGATGACAATACTCTCTTACTCAGATTAATGTATTGGCGATGACAATACTCTTTAGATTAATGGATTGGTGATGACAATACTCTTTAGATTAATGGATTGGTGATGACAATACTCTTTGGACTCTTTATTAATGGATTGGCGATGACAATACTCTTTAGATTAATGGATTGGCGATGACAATACTCTTTAGATTAATGACAATACTCTTTAGATTAATGTATTGGTGATGACAATTAATGTATTGGCCATCATTACTCTTTAGATTAATGGGTTGGTGAGATTGACAATGACTCTTTTGATTAATGGGTTGGTGATGACAATACTCTTTAATGATTAAATGGATTGGGGATGACCATACTCTTTAGATTAATGGGTTGGCGATGACAATACTCTTTAGATTAATGTATTGGCGATGACAATACTCTTCTAGATAAATTGGCGATGACAATACTCTTTAGATTAATGGATTGGTGATGACAATACTCTTTAGATTAATGATTGGCGATGACAATACTCTTTAGATTAATGTATTGGCGATGACATTACTCTTTTGATTAATGTATTGATGACAATACTCTTTAGATTAATGGGTTGGCGATGACAATACTCTTTTGATTAATGTATTGGACAATACTCGTGATGACAATACTCTTTTGATTAATGGGTTGGTGATGACATACTCTTTAGATTAATGGATTAATGGGTTGATGATCATACTCTTTAGATTAATGTACGATGACAATACTCTTTAGATTAATGGAATGGCGATGACCATACTCTTTAGATTAATGTATTGGACAATACTCTTTAGATGACCATAATCTTTATTAATTAATGGATTAATGTATTGGTGATGACAATATTCTTTAGATTATGGGTTGGCGATGTATTGGCGATGACAATACTCTTTAGATTAATGGATTGGTGATGACAATACTCTTTAGATTAATGGATTGGCGATGACAATACTCTTTAGATTAATGTATTGGCGATGACAATACTCTTTAGACTCTTTAGATTAATGGATTGGCGATGACAATACTCTTTAGATTAATGGGTTGGTGATGACAATACTCTTTAATTAATTAATGTATTAATGGGTTGGCGATGACAATACTCTTTAGATTAATGGATTGGCGATGACAATACTCTTTAGATTAATGGATTGGCGATGACAATACTCTTTAGATTAATGGATTGGCGATGACAATACTCTTTAGATTAATGTATTGGCGATGACAATACTCTTTAGATTAATGTATTGGCGATGACAATACTCTTTAGATTAATGTATTGGCGATGACAATACTCTTTAGATTAATGGGTTGGTGATGACAATACTCTTTTGATTAATTGGTTGGTGATGACAATACTCTTTTGATTAATTGGTTGGTGATGACATACTCTTTAGATTAATGGATTGGTGATGACAATACTCTTTTGATTAAATGGATTGGGGATGATCATACTCTTTAGATTAATGTATTGGCGATGACAATACTCTTTAGATTAATGGAATGGCGATGACCATACTCTTTAGATTAATGTATTGGTGATGACAATACTCTTTAGATTAATATATTGGTGATGACAATACTCTTTGGATTAATGGATTGGGGATGACAATACTCTTTTTCATTAATGTATTGGTGATGACAATACTCTTTTATATTAATGTATTGGCGATGACAATACTCTTTAGATTAATGGATTGGGGATGACAATACTCTTTAGATTAATGTATTGGGGATGACAATACTCTTTAGATTAATGGATTGGTGATGACAATACTCTTTAGATTAATGGATTGGTGATGACAATACTCTTTAAATTAATGGATTGGCGATCACCATACTCTTTTGATTAATGGGTTGGTGATGACAATACTCTTTAAATGATAGTAATATGTATGCCAAAGGTAGTCGACATGTACGTTTGAGGAGGTAACATGAATGCTCAACGTATAAGGCTGATTAGATAGGTTATGTCTCTTTCTTCTGGCTTTTGAAGGCAAGAGCCTACATCATAAATGCAGGATCTAAACGTACTTGTCAGTATATTGTATTTACTCCGGATGAAGCTCTGGGAGATCTTCCAAGTAAAAATTAATAAAGCCCATATCCGTCGTACCTTATCCCTGTTTCTTAAGCCTCGAGCAGAGTAGCAACTAGCAACTGTTGATACTACATCAATACTCCTGGACAAAACGCTAAATTGACACAGGTTTTCCCTCTGCTCATGCTGACATTCATTTTCAACGTGGGTCGAGCGAGGAAATGTGTCTGGAAAGTATCTTCAAGGAACACATTGTCGGACCTAGTGTTGCCATGATTAGACGCTTTAATGCACGGATGATATTAACCGAACACTGAGCACACACTACTGTTGGCAATGTGCCCTTTAGTTATCCAACGATTTCTGTTGACGATCGTCTCGGAAAGCAAACCTTGGCGTTCCATTGGTCATTTGCGAATTTAATAACACTCACTTTAATGACTTTTAATTTGAATTGCCAGCCTTCTGTACCAATGATCTCAATAATAAGCAGTCTATTGAACCATCTTTTCTTAGGATTCTACCTTTTGAAAGAATGTGTTTAGTAATGACAGAAATAAGAGCATCCATTCAAGTGGGTTGTTTTTTAGCACATCCCTAAGCGGTTTTCTTGCTCAAAGCACAGGATTTTGAATTCTTATGCTATTACAATAATTAATCCTCCCCCCTCAAACAAACAACAACAAAAAAACCAACAACAATAAATAAAAATTCCAACAATAAACGAAATCGTACATAAATATACCACCCCAAAAAGAATCAGAATCATGAAATGAAAAATGGTCAGCGGGGTTTGGGATTTGAGAAATCTTAACATTTATCTCGATTCAAGACAGATCGTGAATTATGAAAACAAAGATGATCATAGTGTTGAAAACATTTGAGATAATTTAATGTTCTGAAAGAAATCAATATAGCAAAATTGATGAACACTTTTTGTTTGGTAAAGAAACAAAAGAAAAAGATACCGCCGGTATCGACTAAATTATCATTGCTAACTTAAAGACAAATATAGGAAGGCCAAAAAACACAATCAACGTAACTAATATTAGTACAGAAACAAGCACAAGATTTGATTCTTTGTTTTCACTGAGACAACGTGTCACAGAATACCCAATTAAGTGTTTCAGATGTCTGAGTTTGTCGTGAACAAACGTTTGATGAGTGTAATATATTTGCAGTTACCGGGACACAGGTGGACAAAAACTTCTATAGTTCCCATTCCTCTTAATCTTCAGTGTGTGCCCTACGGTATTCTAATAGAATGAATACTGTCTTTCAAGAAAAAAATCTTTTGCTTAGCTGATTATTGTTATCATGCTACATAGTTTAAAAGTACTGCAAACTATAATCACTGCCGAACTCTGATGTAAAACTCTAGGCCTGAAAACTGCGGTAAGATAAAATATGTCACCAGAAACATTGCAGGATGGTGTGAAATGTTGACAATAAAATAACTTGTAGGTATTCGATTGCAATTGCAACATATTAAGGTGTCCCCGGCCTTCACCTCATCGTTATCAATCATCGTTTTCACTACATTGCTAGGAAGCAATTGCCACGGTGCTTTCGATATCGAGAGAGAAGGAGAAGATATATATATATATATATATATATATATATATATATATATATATATATATATAGATAGATAGATAGATAGATAGATAGATAGATAGATAGATAGATGATAGATAGATAGATAGATAGATAGATAGATAGATAGGTAGGTAGATAGATAGATAGATAGATAGATAGATAGATAGATAGAGAGAGAGAGAGAAGAGAGAGAGAGAGAGAGAGAGAGAGAGAGAGAGAGAGAGAGAGAGAGAGAGAGAGAGAGAGAGAGAGAGAGAGAGAGAGAGAGAGAGAGAGAGAGAGAGAGAGAGAGAGAGAGAGAGAGAGAGAGAGAGAGAGAGAGAGAGAGAGAGAGAGAGAGAGAGAGAGAGAGAGAGAGGAGAGAGAGAGAAAGAAAGAAGGGTCAGACTGGCTAGCTACGGAAGGAAGGTAAGAAGGGATGAAATGTGACCTTTTTATGCAAATGAATCGCTTAATTTGTCTTGGGCTTGCGAGTTATGGTTAAGAGCGGAAGGTCGTGAGAAATCAAAACGGCTAACAGTTGCTGGACAGCTGAAAGAGGACGAACAAAAAAATGCCCGTGAACACATACAAAGACAGGAAAACACAAGAAGACATTGAAAACTGTTTGCTGTCCCTGGATCACCCCCACCACATAATTTGATTTGTTATTCCTTACCCAAATCGTTTTGTGTATCAAAACATGTTTTCCGAACACTTTGCTATGAGAACATAGCTGTAAACATTCATGAAAATATTTAAGAGTCAATAAATGAGCAAGTTCATGGTTATGTTGACAATTAATTATACCAGTGGAATGTAATTGGGTACAAATACTGTATAACTTAATATATACTTTACATGTACTGAAATAATATAGGATCAATTCTTTAGACCTAAGCTCTTCGGTAAGCAATACATTTTGTATTAGCATTAATAGTCTTCTACTCTTAGTGGCATTTAGCATTGTGCTGGAAAGCTAATGTGTTCTTTTATTGTGAGACATGTAATCCTTACATGATATAAAGGTTTATCTCATAAGTTATTTTCCAAATATAAAGGACGATCCGATAAGAGTTTGCTTTACGGCATTGTAATATCGTAAGTTCTTGAATAAAACTTCAAAGTATCGTGATTCCTTGCAATAACGTCAGACGAGATACTCGTACATTCACAGGCAGACATTATTTCACGCTTTCTTTTCCGGGTCATAGATTTTAACTTAACCAGCTGACTTGAACGAATGAGAAACTTTGTAAAACACGTAGTTCTACATTGCATACAACGAGGGGAGGAGGATTCATCACTGATTTTGGAACTCGCTCAAGTGATTGTGTTTGAAGACAGTTTTATTTACATTGTTTTGGCAAGATTTACAAATCCTTTAACATGAGGTGACTGAGTGACGTGGCAAAGATCAGCGTGACATTGTTAGTCACCGTGAGCCTGTCTGTAAAAGCAAGAATTTGTCTACTGACTGTTTTCTCTCCATTCAGATTCAGCGCCATTGTTGATTTAGTCTTCGAGGTCACTCACTAGTTTAGTAGAAAGCAGCCGACACGTCTGTCTCAAAAATCAAACACGAAACATTCAATTTGTAGACACACGTCCGCGCGTGTGTGTGTTTAAAGAACTCATCTGTTTGTAGAAAGAAGAAGAAGTAAGTTATAGATTTTCTTCTCATCTATTCAGTCTTGAGTCACTCGTCCATTTATTCACTGACACGGTGTGTTATCACTCGTCCAGCCAGGGGCTTTAAGTATTAACCAGACCACACGGATGATATAACAATATTATTACGGTTGTAGACAAAAAGAGCTTGCTTGCATCAAAAGTCGCTTTGCATTTTATAGGGAAAAGAAAATGTACAGATAGACAGTATTTAACACCTTTTTCAATGTTGAAATAATCGTTCAAGCTGAATGGTAAAGTAAAAGCATACCAACTTATGCAACGTATTTTTCTCACCAACTCATATTATATTATTATAATATATTTAGTATATATTACCTCAGCGTCGTATTCCATGTGGTGTTCTCAATGAACATCATGTTGACATAGTAGGACTCAGCCATGCATTAAATCAACTCTCTTGTTTATTAAACCAAATGTGCGATTAGTGACGAAATAACCAGTAGAACACTCGACAGTTCATTCCAATGCAAGAGCGTCAAGACGCCTTGTAGACTAAGAGCACGAAGAGATTCTTCCAATAAGAGGTTAGTGCTAGAGATACGGACCATGCTAAGCATCGAGTTTCCTTCAACGTGATTTTTGTGTAATGACGCCACGCACAATAACTATAGCTTCTTTCTTCAATGCAAGTTTAGTGTAAAGACACCATGCACAGTAGCTGTAGTTTATTTCTTCAATGCTAGTTTAGTGTAAAGACACCATGCACGGTAGCTATAGTTTCTTTCTTCAATGCAAGTTTAGTGTAAAGACACCATGCACAGTATCTATAGTTTCTTTCTTCAATGCAAGTTTAGTGTAAAGACATCATGTACAGTACCTATAGTTTCTTTCCTCATGCAAACTTAGTGTAAAGACATCATGTACAGTACCTATAGTTTCTTTCCTCAATGCAAACTTAGTGTAAAGACATCATGTACAGTACCTATAGTTTCTTTCCTCAATGCAAATTTAGTGTAAAGACATCATGTACAGTACCTATAGTTTCTTTCTTCAATGCAAATTTAGCCTAAAGACACCGTGGACACCAAGTAGAGTGTCTCACATGCAAAGTTACTGTAGAAATACCATACGCATTATCTATAGTTTGTTCATCCAATGCGAATTTAGTGTAAAGACACTTTACATGGAAACGTTAGCTTCCTCTGATGTAGGGTCGGTTAAAAAATAATGCAAATATCATCCTCTATACATTATTAGTATGTGAGAATGGTTATTTGCTAAGCAATTAGTGAATATTGACTCTATAACTATATGTACGCTTTAATCCTGTAACATGTTGGCACCTGATGGATGACGGGATATCCTTCAAGTACCCAAAACTTCCTCTATATCCAAATTAAAGCAGCAAGAAAGGATCTATTATAGAAACATAATGCCTGCATGTTTGCCCAAAGATACAAACTATAAAATTGAAACTGAAGAGTTTGTAATATCTCCTCCTTCAATATGAGAAACGTCAAAAGACACCTTAAATAGATGACCTTTTATAGTTTTTGGAGCATAATATAAGATTACAAGACACACTTTCAGGCAAAGCTCATTACTCTTGGTGGGCTGAATCCAAGACATATTCCTGTCGCAGATGTACGACAAATTTCGGTGTTTTTGTCCACTTTCCTTGTCAATTTATAAACAGGTCGTATAGAAACTTCAAACACTATTGCTTTGATGTGTTTCAAACTACTGCTCATAACAATATTACTTAGTTGAAACCAATTATCAGACCAATATCTGGAATACTCGTAACTTGTAAGTAGAATTGTGAAAATAGTGTTAGACTAATATTTGACTTGGAAACGTGATAGCTTGTGAATTGAATGCATTTGCCAGGAATTTTAATCGTCAAACTATTTCTCTGAGTAATCGTGGAAAAAGAATTTCTCTTAAATTGCTTTCCTTTTTTTTCTCAGTCTCTGCATCTTTATTTCTCTTCTCCTTCTTTTCGGATTGAAACCAAACAAAGTACGTAAGAGGGAACCGTATAGGCAATTGTGATAGAAACACCCTGACTAGTCGTTATCCTACATGTGAAATGGTCTCTTCACAAGCCAAACATTTAGACAATTGGGAGCTTGGACACACGAAGTTCCCCCTTCCCCAACCAAACAGACAGATCTGGGTTTTGATTACAGCATAGGAAGGCAAAAATCTTCCCTGAATATTTTCCTAAAAAATTACCCTATATAAATCTTAGGAAACATTTAGTCAGACAAACAGCTAACCCATTGGAGATGAGAGCTCGTAAAGGTCACCCCTTCTTCCACCTTTCACCCCTTTTTCACAGTAGGTCATGGATTTCACAGTGACGGTCCATTAGCACCTTAAAAGGGTTGTACGGACCGAATCCTTTGCCATACCTTAAAGTATTGTAGCCAAACCGTAGTGTTGTGAGCTAGAAATCACGACGAAACTCTGGTTTATACGACTTGCTAGGTGGATTTTTCACAACGTTATACTCTTAGGAAAAGTTTAATCACTCTTTTTTTCTCATTTGATCATGTGTCAATGAATGCCCAGCTATAGGTAGAGAAAGATCTTGTCATAGTGTTAGTAGGAAAAGTCTAACTGACATGTGTACAGTATGCTTCCCCGGCAATTGTGAAGGACGGTGAATGAAATGACCTGCTGGAGGATACATGATGTAAAGTCGGTGAACCTGTACTTGTCGGGGGATATGGTCTATAAATCCGTCTTTATCTTTATCTTTTATCTTTACCTTGAGATAAGGGCAAATGGTGGACAGGGATGAGTAACCAAACAGACGGACTGTGGCCATCCCTAGAGGTCTAGTTCGCCATTCCCTAATTAATGATAATCTCAACAAAGAGTTATTCCCTCTTTCATTGTACGCTTCTATAGATTTGTAAAGATGCGAGCGTTAACAAAACAATATGGAGCAACTATATTAGAACCCCCATCTCTTGAAGCATGGCAGTAGATTAATCTAAATAATATAAATACAATCTAAATACTATCTAAATACAATCTAAATACTATCTAAATAATATCTAAATACAATCTAAATACAATCTAACAGACAGTGTAAGTGGCATTCCAAAGTCGATGCATTCGGAAGCGAAATCATCGGCCAGTGTCTGCTACAGTAATGGTAAGTTGGGTCAACACTCTTTTGTAAACATATCATCATGTGCCAGGTAGTGATAAAACGGTACAAACGCTTGAATCTCATATTGTTCAATAAGAAATCGGTGACAAAGCATAGTCAACTCAAAAGCAATACATCATCTTTTCATGGCATTTTTCATTAATTGGATCTCATTCATTCAGAGGAAATCCAAATTTTCAGTTTGTCAGAATATTAAATCCGGGTATTCAGCTTTTTCTCATCCTTTTTCTTTTTCTTTCCCTATATTATCTAAGACTGCCATTCTTTCTATCAATGCATTCTTCTTCCTTCTTTTCTCCTCACAGCGTTTACAAACTTGTGTCCATCTGAAAAATCATCACTTGTTTCTGATTCTCGATTGAGGTTTGTGATGTGCGATCTATTGATTTTCATGCATCGCATTTTACTCCGTTTATTTAGACAAACTTTCATTTCCCAATTGAATATCATCTCAATAAATATTCGTTTTTAGCCCTGGCTGTATAAAGATACACTTTTTCTCCATTTTGAGATTCATCTCTTAAAAGCGTAAAGAGTTGTACGATTTGTTTCGTCCATCCTTTCCAGTTTTTTACTGCTTCATTTTTAAGTGCATTTGCTCATTCGGGTCAGTGTGTCCACTGAGGAATAATTTTCCTCCTTGTTTTTTTTCTCTCCGAACAATTCAATCCTATTTGATGTTCGTGCCCTGTGTTCGATTGCTAAGCGCTGTCCTTTACTCCATTACGATTTTCACTCGTTTATTAAAAAAAAAAAAAGAAGTTTGTTCTTGAAATCTCCAACTTCAATCGCTTCTTTTTTTCACTTTTCCGCCGCCCTCGTTCTCGCATCAAATCTCGAAATATTCGCAATCATCTTTATCATTTCATTTCCTTCCCATCGATATCAATTTATCGTCGTTATTTCCATCTTTTCCCACCAACATCATCTCATCATCATCGTTTTTATCTTATTCCCATCGATATTATCTTCACTATCGTCACTATGATTATCTTTTCTCGCCGATATCATAATTCGCCATCCACGTTATTATCATTTATTATGACCTTTCATGTCAGCGTGATCGGTAACAGCCACTATCATCCCCAATGAAAGCTGAATGTCAGCAACACGATTGGTTTCTTCAGCGAACGGTCAGACGACAAAAAAAAAATAAGTGAACTTAGTCCTAAACTCATTGCAGTGCGTAGAGTACTCCGAAGAATGTTGATTTTTGATTTTGATTTGCCAACATTCACAACAAAGGTGATCTCGAAGGTTTTGATAGAAATTATAATTTTGCCCATACTGTTCTTTAAACACAAGGGATCTTAAACGTGCACAGGGCGTTATGATATGCACTTTGAGGCCTCCTTGCAATCGTCCGTCTATGATGGGACTAGATGTCGATTCAAGTCCTATGACCTTTTGGTTGAGAGGCCGACACCTTGCCTCTGGACTATTGAGTCACTCGTAACCCGGAGAAGAGATAAGCTATTTTTAGGCACACGCCATAATGTCGTATTTTGCCAGTAATTTCTTTCAATGCGAGGTTTTTAACGATAATTCTGAACGGATCGAAAGATTTGCTCCTCACTCACCAGGAGGGCCGTGAAAAATATGCCCGCACCGGGACTGGAAATCCTGTCTTCTGGATGGTACTCAGACGCTCTACGGCTGAGATATCGCGCCTCTGTGACAATGTTACAAGCCTCAAATCTGAATTTATCCGCGGTCAATATCTAATAATACTATATAACAAATATTCCTGGAAAATTCTCAGAGCCCTATCTGAATTTCAAGGACAAACAAGAAGACACGCATCTTCAACATCAATTATTCTTCCATCAATATCTATGTCTTTGACACCTCTATCGTTATTAGTGTCATTCTTATTGTTATCATCACCATTCTTTTCATTCTTGCCAGGACTGTCTTGCAAACTAGTCACATTTATTTGGATACAATTTCTCTAGAAGAGGCAGTACACTAATACAATTTTGAAAGAATCTGATAGGTCTCCTCGGGCAGTGGACAAGTAAGCACCTGTACGGGGAGTAGATTATCCCGCCCTCCACGAGTATCCTGCTGCCTTGCAGGCAGGTCTTAGCTGACCAAAGGCTTAAGGAGGTAACCCTGACAGAAAATAACAAGGCTGGTCTTGAATGACTAAAGGTAGAGAGTTAACCCTGCCTCCAAGGTGGCAGCCCCCACCATCTACCTAGGGTACAGTGGGCTAATCCTCTGCTTATCCAAAACAACCTGATTCAAAGTAATATATACAATGATATACCCGGCTTGAACTTTCAGAGAACGACTCTGGAAAAAGAACACTGACTGTGATTTTTGGAACATGGAATATTAGGCTAATTAATGGAAAAGGAGTTAGAATCAGCTGAAGAAATGGAAAAATTCAAAGTAGACATTTTGGCTATACAGAAACAAAAAAAAAGGGCAAGGAATCGAAAATGTAGGACCAAATCATATTTCAATCTTCTCAGGTAGCATTTCTTGCCTATTATGCATTAGAGGCCTACTCCTGCTCTAGCTCTATCTTTGACATCTGTTCCTGAGAAGATTAAAGTATGCTTTGGTCCTACATTTTCTATTCCTTGTCTATTATCTTTGTTTCTGTAATAAAAAGGTCACTTTGAATTTTCCATTTTTCATTAAATTGAACCCTTTCCCATTAATTGGCCTAACACTCCATGTTCCAAAAATCACAGTCCGTAAATTTTAAACCAAAAGGAAGAGATATCATTGTATATATTACTTTGAATGTTGTTTTGGATAAACGAAGATGCCCCAAAGTACCCTAGTAGAAGGTTACTGAGGACCGGGCCTTGTTATTTTCTCTCTCTTCTTTACCTCATTCAATACCTCTGATGCAGCAGGTTGTTATTTTCTGTCAGGGATAACTCCCTTAGCGTTTAGTCAAGGCCAGCCCTCAAAGGACAGGATTTTTTCTGTTCAGGGTTAACTCCTTTAGCCTTTCTCTGCCAAGACCTGCCTGCAAGGCAGCAGGAGACTCGTGGAGGATGGGTCTTTTCCCCGTACATGTGCTTACCTGTCCATTGGCAGATAAACTACTATATGCAATATTTAACAAGCATGGAAGTTCAAACAGGTACCAGACGACTGGGATAAGAGAACTGTAGTACCAATACACAAGAAAGGATCAACCATGGAATGCTCAAACTATAGAGGGATATCACTACTTATTAGCGTACCAGGAAAGTGCATTCCAACATTCTGGAAATGAGACTAGGGAAAAAGAGTAGGATTAGATTGAAGAACACCAGAGTGGATTTAGACCAGGAAGAATTGTACAAGATGACATATTTACCAATTAGACAAATAAAGAAAAATTCCTTGAGAAAAACATTGACTTGCACCTGTGTTTCATTGACTTAGAAAAGGCATTTGACACTGTGAGGAGGGACGAACTATGGCACATTCCTTAAAAGAACACAACGTAGAGCAAAATTTAATAAAGCCATTAATTTTTTACAATAAACCAATATGTGCAGTGAGAGTAGCTGGAAACATATCTGAAGAATTTGATGTAGATATAGGAGTAAGACAGGGTTGTATCCTAAGTCCTCTTTTGTTTATCACATTTATGGATTCAGTCGCAAAGATATCCTCAAAAATAAGAAAATGAATGTAGGTATGTGGATGCTCAAACCAGTAAATATATCAATGCTTTCATTTGCTGATGATTTAGTTCTGTTTGGAAAATCATAAAGGGACCTCCAGTCAAATATCAACATAATGAATAATGAATTTAAATAAAAAAGAAATGAGAGTAAATGCAAAAGAAAACCAAAACAATGCTAGTAACTAGGAAGCTAAAAACAAAATCTTAAATTAGTCAGGGAGAATTTAGAACAAGTTCAAAGCTACAATTACATAGGAGTAATGATTAACTGAGAGGAAAACTAGAGAAGAAATCAGCCAGAGAATCCAAAAGGCAAGTGCATTGTATAACCATCTAGGAAAGGCATCTGTAAGTAAACAAGAATTGTCAACAAAAACCAAAATGGCATTATACAACACAGTTTATTGTCCTACTCTCCTCTATGGCAGTGAAACCTGGACCTTAGACATTAGGGGATACCTTAGAGTGCAGGCAGCCGAAATGAAATATCTAAGAAGAGTGGTAGGGAAAACTGAAAGAGACAAAATAAAAAAAAACACAACAATAAGAGATCAAACAAAGCAGATATCATAAAAACTAAGATAGAAATGAATCAACTGAGATGGTTTGGGCATGTTAACAGAATGAATGACAATAGAATAACTAAATCAGTATACAGTGCTAAAACTCCAAGGTAAAATACCAAAAGGCAGACCTCGGAGAAAGTGGGAAGAAGATATAAAAGAGGCATTAACAAAAAGAAATTTAAGTTTCACGGAAGGAAACATAAAATGTCAGGACAGGGCAGGGCAGTTGGAGAAAGATCATTTTGGGCATCTAAACCCATAAACCGGAATGTAGAATGGGAACTGATAAAGAAAGAAAGAAAGATAGCTCTCTTATTTTTCACCTTTCTAATTATGGCTCTGTTCCCATCGGAATGAAGAAGGGTCCTAATGAATGTTGCTACGATCTGTGGCTGCAAAACTTAGATTCAAATCCTGGAGTTCGTCTTCCTATCATTCAGTTAGCTGACAACATCACAAAATGACATTGGTTGATTGGTAGATTGATTAATTTGGAACAGGCCAGGTTGTCAATTTGTATCTAACTTCGCTAAACTTGACATTCTTTCCCTGAGAACAGACGACTACGATAATTTCTTCTCCTATTTCATCCATCGTGAATGGGTATTAGCTTAAGGTGGGATGTAAAACCTACCAAAGACCTTGTTCCTGTCTAGGTTGTGATGAAGTAGCGCATCTTTAGTTTAACGCCACAGAAATCGGAATAAGATTTAGCTCTATGGTCTTCAAGGCCTGGAAAGAATTCAAAACATCCTATGACCCTTGATGGATTCCCGTTTTTTAGATATAAATCGACGTTTCAGAGGTTTTCATGGGTACGGATGAATGTAACAAGTTCCCCCACCCTTTGAAGGAAACGCAGCCCTTTCGTGAAAGAAAAAACAAGTATTTCCTCAAAACATCAGAATAATCTCCTCTGATGGACGAAAATAAACACACATGCAGACACACCCCCACACACACACACACACATACACACACACAAGGCACGCACACGCATTTATGATTCTGTATCTGTTTCAGTTCATTTACCCGCAAAGGACCTATTGGTGTACCCACAGATGGGTTTTATAGTTCCCCAAGTTTGAAATGAATCCATGTAGAAGTTTCTTAAATTGCTCAGCAGTGATTATATGGGCGTTTGTAATGCTAGCTGGAAGCTCATTCCATTCTGGAACGGCTCGTGGTACAAAGGTGTATCTGTCGATGTTACACCTTGCTTGGTATAGTTGGAAGTTGTGTACCCGTTGCGAGACCTCGTTCTCGATGTATAGCTACTAAAGAACTGGTGTTTGGGGATATCAGGTTCTCTGGTAAGAGTACGGCGTGTCATGACCAATCAGGGGACCTTTCGGCGCTGTGCCAATGTTTCCCACTTCAGAAGTCCTGGTAATTTAGTGACACTACTGTTGGGATCATATTGTCCAGTGTCGTTTCGCCTACACAGTGTACTTGTTCCAATTCTAGATACTTCTTTTTTGGGTGAATGGATCTCATACGGTAATGCAGTACTCAGATGAGGTAGATCTGAGGTTTTTATAAGCCGTTTTTCTGCTGTCCGTGAGCAGATTTTTGTATTTCTTCTGACACATAATTTAAAAAATACCCCATCTCACTACTCGCTGAAAATAAAACAAGAAACAACAAGAAACAAGAACTCCTCCCCGCCACACACACACACACACACACACACACACACACTTACACACAAAAGCACACATACACACACGGGCAGTGTGTTAACGCCTTGTGGTAATGACACCCCGGTGTTGTCATTACGGTAACTACAGCTCATCACAATGCGTAGGTAATAACTGTAACAGTGAAAGACCAGATATGGAAGAGACGAAATAAAGAGTTCTTTTATGTGAAAATATTCGTAGTTTCAACCAGATGAAGCAAGTGGAACGAAGATGGACGACAATATCGTACAGAAACATCGTAGACGTCAAACGTTATAAATAAAAACAAATTGTTTCGGGCAACAATAAATAATACGAAGAGAAGGAAGGAAAGAAACGAAACATTGCATTGAAGCACCAAGATTACAAGTCGTAAAACAAGCAAGCGATCATGATAACTCCAATCGGAACTATGATTGGCAGGTCCTAACTTTTCATCCCAACCCAGATGTCTGTCTTCCTGTTTCGCGTTGTCCTCAGAATCCAACACAGCCCACGACAGAAGAAGAGAGAGAGAGAGAGAGAGAGAGAGAGAGAGAGAGAGAGAGAGAGAGAGAGAGAGAGAGAGACGAGAGAGAGAGAGAGAGAGAGGAGAGATGAGAGAGAGAGAGAGAGAGGAGAGAGACGAGAGAGAGACAGAGAGAGAGAGAGAGAGAGAGAGAGAGAGAGGAGAGAGAGAAGAGAGAGAGAGACGAGAGGAAGAGAGAGAGAGAGAGAAGAGAGAGAGCAGAGAGAAGGGAAGAAGAAGAAGAAGAAGAAGAAGAAGAAGAAGAAGAAGAAGAAGAAGAAGAAGAAGAAGAAGAAGAAGAAGAAGAAGAAGAAGAAGAAGAAGAAGAAGGAAGAAGGAAGAAGAAGAAGAAGAAGAAGAAGAAGAAGAAGAAGAAGGAAGAAGAAGAAGAAGAAGAAGAAGAAGAAGAAGAAGAAGAAGAAGAAGAAGAGAAGAAGAAGGAAGAAGAAGAAGAAGAAGAAGAAGAAGAAGAAGAAGAAGAAGAAGAAGAAGAAGAAGAAGAAGAAGAAGAAGAAGAAGAAGAAGAAGAAGAAGAAGAAGAAGAAGAAGAAGAAGAAGAAGAAGAAGAAGAAGAAGAAGAAGAAGAAGAAGAAGAAGAAGAAGAAGAAGAAG
>JAXRKP010001917.1:0-35000 GCA_037039925.1 Doris montereyensis
CATCTATCTATCTATCCACCTACCTATCTATCTATCTATCTATCTATCTATCTATCTATCTATCTATGTATGTATCTATCTATCTATCTATCTATCTATCTATCTATCTACCTATCTATCTACCCATCTATCTATATCGAGCTATATATCTAGCTATCTATCCATCTATCATACATTTATCTACCCCATCTACCTATCTATCTAGCTAGGCGGCCTATATATCTATCTGTCTGCCTATCTATCTACCTACATATACCTACCTACATACCCACCTATCTATCTAGCTATCTACCTATCTTATGACCATCCACCTTCTCCATTCACAGCCCCCATTGGTGCCTTTCGTGGCCGGCACTGGCTACATCTTGTCACGCAGCAAGAGCAAGTACGCGGTGACCATCAGGGATGACTTCTTTGATTGCCAGGACGATCCTGGCATGGAGTAAATCTGGGTAAGTTTCCACTCCATTGTATCTCTCAGTCTCAAGTCTCATTCTCATGTTTCAATATCATGACTCATTCTCATGTTCTCATTATCATGTCTCATTCTCAAGTCTTATTCTCATGACTCATTTTAATGTCTCATTCTCAAGTCTCATTCTCATGAATCATTTTAATGTCTCATTCTCATGTCTCATTCTCATGTCTCATTCTCATGTGTGTCTTTCTCATGTCTCATTACTCATGTTTCTGTTTTCATGTCTGTCCTCATGTTTCTTTCTCATAGCTCATTTTATGTCTCATTATCATGTCTCATTCTTATGTCTCTTTCTCATGTCTCATTCTCATGTCACTTCTCGTGTTTCTTCTCATGTCTCATTCTTATGTTTCTTTCTCTATTTCCTCATTCTCATGTCTCTTTCTCATGCCTCAATACCTTGTCTGATTTCTCATGTCTCTTTCTCATATGTCCCATTTCTCATGTCTCATTCTCATGACTCATTCTCATGACTCATTCTCTTTGTCTCATTCTCATATGTCTCATGTGGCTTACAGTATCTATTTGGATAGTGATTTAGAATATGTGAAAGAAATCAAATGAAATGGAAGAAAAGTGAACGCTTATGCTATAGCAGCCAAAGACACAACAGGGAGACAAGGGGGTGTGTCAAAAGAGATGAATGATGACATGAAATAATGCAACTCAGTAGGAACAAAGACAAACAGTGAGGCTAGGGGCGTGTCAAAAGAGATGAATCATGACATGAAATGATATTGCAACTCATTAGGAACAAAGACAAACAGTGAGGCAAGGGGCATGTCCAAAAGAGATGAATCATGACATGAAATAATATTGCAACTCAGTAGGAACAAAGATAAACAGTGAGGCAAGGGGGCATGTCAAAAGAGATGAATCATGACATGAAATGATATTGCAACTCAGTAGGAACAAAGACAAACAGTGAGGCTAGGGGGCGTGTCAAAAGAGATGAATCATGACATGAAATTAGGAACAAAACCGAGACAAAGACAAGGAAATAGACAGAGAAAAAAACCCAACACCTTTGGGCATCAAGTCTTTCACGTAGAAATCATCGTCCAACTAGATACCGTAAACAGCTTTTTATTTTCTTTCAAAATGTCCGAGTTTATGGGTGTCACTGATACGTCCTACTTTTCCCTGTTGACTATTTCACATGTCTTTTCATTGTGTTGATTTATTTAATTCAACTTTAAATCACTGCATATGGTGGATTTGGTGAATTGTAACGAACAAAACAAAAATCCTTGTTTGCCTGCTAAATCAAGGATGTGCCATCGAAACGATTTTAACTCCACAATTTTGTTTCGTTGTGATTCAGCCCCTATTTTTTTTCTATTTGTAAATATATGTCATTGTAGTTCTTTGCGATTAATCATGGGCCTACTATTGCAATATTCTTACATCTTCAAATTGTTCATGGCCCTACAATATTCTTACATCTTCAAATCGCCCATTTTTCAAATAATGGAAAGGAACGTTTGCGATGGAAACATGTATATTTTGGTTTTTCATCATTGATTGAAATAATATTATGTGAGGCAATATGACTGACGATAGTGATGATGAGGAGATGGATGAAAATACATATGTGGTATGTTATGGAATGATGATATATGTAAGGTTGACTGCACTGATGATGGTAGGAAAATCTGTGCCTGTTATAATGGTGGTGATGATCATGGTGACGATAATGGGGATCATGATGAGGATGACGAGGTTGAAGATTGTGATAAAATTGATAATGATGATGATAGTAAGATGATGACGAGGATAATGAAAATACTGTTGCTGATAAAGAGATAAAGAGACTGAGGAAGAGGAGGAGGAGGAGGAGGAGGAGGAGAAGGAGGAGGAAGAGGAGGAGGAGGAGGAGGAAGAGGAGGAGGAGGAGGAGGAGGAGGAGGAGGAGGAGGAGGAGGGAGGAGGAGGGTGATGCAGAGATGAAAGAGTGAAAGTAATATTTAAAAAAACGGTGAGAAGTAAATATAGATGATTAGTTGAAAGAGTAAATATTTGTTTCTGTATAACAGGAAATCAAAATAGGATATTATTTTTATTGGAGCCATTTGATTAACTTTGAATTTTTATTCGTTTTTTTGTCCTTGCAGGAAAAGAGCTCTGCAGACCCAGAAAGGTAGCTCATCTTTTTTATGTGTTTGTTGTTTTATTCCTCTAATATTTATATTTTCTTCATCATTTCATTTTTTCAAATTTTTTTTCTACGCATATTGATGTAACAACAGTAATAATAACGGTATAATGATAATAATGGTATAATGATGATGATAATAATAATAATAATAATAATAATAATAAAAATAAAATAATAATAATAATAATAATAATAATAACAATAAAAATAATAATAATAATAATAATAATAATAATAATAATAATAATGATGATAATAATGATGATGATGATGATGATGATAACGACGATGATGATGATGATGATCATAATGATAATAATGATAATGAGGATAATAATAATACTACTACTACTACTACTACTACTACTACTACTACTACTACTACTACTACTACTATTTACTACTACTACTACTACTACTACTAATAATAATAATACTACTACTACTACTACTACTACTACTAATAATAATAATAATAATAATAATAATAATAATAATAATAATAATAATAATAATAATAATAATAATAATGATAATAATGATAATATGTTGTCAGACAAAATAATACTTTTCGAACACTAGGCAAACAAATACAAAATGCAATTCACCTAAGGCTCCAAGAATTCATCTAGTACAAATATTGTTTGAAGCTTGTACAACATGGTGCTTTTGTATAGATTTTTGTTGGGAAGGCAACAAGTTTGAAATAAGGTTATAAGGTATAAATTAACACAACATAATTTATTTATATTGCATGACACGACCATGTCAGTATCATATATATGTAAAAAAAGTAGTTCCTTCAAGGCCTATAGAGCCATCCCCATAGAGCCGATCCCAGTTTGCATAGTGAAACGAACAGGTGACTTATAATCACCTCCTGGCCAGGACGCTAATTTGTGCAGTTTTACTCCAAAGTTAGTGCTTGTACCCCTTTGCACCGGGCAGAGGGGGAAAATGCGTGTTAAGTGTCTTTCTCAAGGAACACAACAACGTGGATCTGGCTTTGCTAGGATTCAAACTTATTTTATATGGAATGAAGTTAATTATTATTTACAGATATTTACATCTATCTTTTTTGATGTATGGGTCTGTGGCCTTTTTGATGTATGGTCCTGTGGCCTTTTTGATGTATGGGTCTGTGGCCTTTTTGATGTATGGGTCTGGTCCTTTTTGATGTATGAGGTCTGTGACCTTTTTGATGTATGGGTCTGTGGCCTTTTTGATGTATGGGTCTGTGGCTTTTGATGTATGGGTCTGTGGCCTTTTTGATGCATGGGTCTGGCCTTTTTGATGTATAGGTCTGTGGCCTTTTTGATGGGTCTGTAGCCTATAAAATAGGACCAAACTTCACTCATTCATTCCTTGTTAACGAGTCGTAAACTTACCACTGTTCTCTGTATTTACTTTTTATCAGAGACCAGCTGATAGCACAGCTTCAACAACAAATATCTGATCTCACACTGTATCTGGAGGAGGAAAGGTTGAACCATAAACAAACCAAACAGAAGGTGTTTTTAAATCTCTCTTGTCTGGTTATAGATATCACAGTACATGCATATTTTTCTCTCATCCTTTCTTTGTCAGTCTACCTGTTTGTTTGCTTGACTGTCTGTTTTTGCTCTTTATCTCTCTCTCTTTCTTTTTGCCTTGTCTCTCCCTTTCCATGGAATATTACTTGAAAATCTAATTGAGTCCATTCAATTTGTGTTATCTCAAGAATTAAAAAACAACTTATTTAAATATTTTTGATTGGCCGATTTTACATCTACATTTAAATGAATCACAGCTGTAAATTATAACACACTCTTAGACATTTTCAATTAGATTGTCAAGTGATGAAACTCCCAGAAAATACAGCATTTAATAGTGTCTCAAGCTTGTTAAAGGTTTCATATATTCCCCTGTAATAAATAACAAAAAACAATATCGACAATGAAAGTCACGAATAATGTAAGTCCAATTTTGGATGTTTGGAGAAAATCGAAGAAAATGATGCGCTTTTAATCTATTTTCACAGACATAGATGGTTTGCAAATGTCTAAAAACTAGACCCAATAGGGATACACGGATTGCTCATACGGTTATTATATGGGTTTCTATTGGTTCTTGTGCCACAGAATTCTTACTAGATGAAGTATATAAGGGCTTTCTAATGTTAAAAAAGCTGAAAAAAAAAGTATTACTAATTTTAGACCTTTAGTTTTACACTTTCACCATCGATATGTTGATCGTCCCAACTGAGAACGGTATTGCTATCATCCAATCAAAGCACACACTGCAATCATGTGACAAAGTCTTGACGAGGCAGAGGATACTATTTATGGATCCCCCACTTCTTACTGCTCACTACAAACTGGGATGACAAACTGCGATGGATCTGATTCTGATTTCTTTTTGTTTCATGCGGGAATGTTATCTTATAATTTTTTTTCTGAAAATTTGTTCTTAAATAGAAACAAAAAGTTGATCTTGTTTTTAAATTGGTTGCTATGTGTCATATGCCCGAATGAGATATAAATGAGTTGTGTCTATCATCTGTTTAGATAAGTAGTCACTCCATTCAGTATTAAACCAATAAAACACCCTATTTTTCAGTATTGGTTGTGGCGTTGTTGTTTTGCTGCATATATCTAAAAGTAAGATTCATGGTGGGATTATTAGATCGAAGTGGTGATGTTACAGATAGTATGTATGATACTATTCCAGCATTATAATAAGTCCTGTTGAAAACTGAGTAGCTGAATGAAAATATCAAAGACAGGGTGATGTGATTAGTAGGTGAATGAAATTCCAGCATTTTACTCAAAGACGGGTCAGTGTGAAAACGTGAGTAAGCTGAATGAAAATGCTGACCCAAAACGGTGAGATAATGAGTCCTGTTGAAAACGGTGAGTAAGCTGAATGAAACGCTACTGCTCAAAGACAGGGTGACAGTGATGAAAACGGTGAGTAAGCTGAATGAAAAACGCTACTCAAAGACGGGACAGTGATGAATGAAAAATGCTACTCAAAGACGGGTGATAGTGATGAAAACGGTGAGTAAGCTGAATGAAAATGCTACTCAAAGACGGGGTGACAGTGATGAAAACGGTGAGTAAGCTGAATGAAAATGCTACTCAAAGACGGGGTGAAAGTGATGAAAACGGGTGACAGTGAGTAAGCTGAATGAAAATGCTACTCAAAGACGGGTGACAGTGATGAAAACGGTGAGTAAGCTGAATGAAAATGCTACCCAAAAGACGGGGTAACAGTGATGTCTACCTCATTTCAACTTCGCTTCTGGTAGACAATTTTCTCAACCTAAACAATCTTGGGATGATTCAAAGCCAACATGCAAAGTTTGGCTACTCTTAGTGCTTAGCAACAGAGTGTTTGATGAACAAAGCAAGACCAACTCAAAATTATATATGTATACAGATATATATGTTATAGAGGTATACTTGCATCCTGATAACGTTTAATAAAAGTAGTATGGGTTAGTTTACGTATAATTATGTACGCGCCTGTCAATATATATGTGGAAAAGTTAAAACATAGTCTAGTTCATTTCACTTTTCTAACAATTCAAAACCACGCCAGATTACATTTAATGTGGTCGAAGGGTTTTTTGTTGTTTTTATCTGTGAGATAAGGTGAGAGAGCACTGCTCAATAATTTCTTACTTTTAATGTTTTCTTCAGGCTGAAGAGTACCTGAAAGACAGAGTGGACCAACTGAACTCACAGCATCAAGATCATGTCAGGTGAGGGGCACTTCACCTTACGCAAGATTTGTTTTCAACTTTTTCTTCTTCCTTTGGTTTGTCTTTTTTTTTTTTGCGAGTGTGTTTTCATCTAATATTGAAAGTTACCTGAACTTACACGAAGACTGTGTTACTGCCAACAGAAATTGAACACAACAAACCAAAACACTGAAGTAGATTGTAGTTAAACGTTTAGAGAATGTCACCAGCTATAGGTTTTTCCTTTGGGTGACGTGATTATTTGTTGTTAAATAACTGAAAGTGAACGATTTGTACGTTTTTTTCCCTTTTTTTACCATAGAGAGATGGAGGCGGAGCACAGGGAGCAACTTCACAGACAGAAGAATGACCTTCAGAGTGAACATGGAGAATTCCAGACAACCACAGAAAAACAAATATGTATGTGATGCCATGTTTTATTTGTGTAAAAGTATCTTTTCATTATTTAATATTATTCGCTAGTGGTTAGCATGGGGGTTAGTGGTTAGCATGGGGGCTAGTGGTTAGCATGGGGCTAGTGCATAGGTGCTAGTGGTTAGCATGGGGGCTAGTGGTTAGCATGGGGGCTAGTGCATAGGTGCTAGTGGTTAGCATGGGGGCCAGTGGTTCGCATGGGGGTTAGTGGTTAGCATGGGGGCTAGTGGTTAGCATGGGGGCTAGCACAGGTGCTAGTGGTTAGCATGGGGGCAGTGGTTAGCATGGGGCGCCAGTGGCATAGGTGCTAGTGGTTAGCATGGGGGCTAGTGGTTAGCATGGGGGCTAGTGGTTAGCACGGGTGCTGAGTGGTTAGCATGGGTGTTAGGAACGGGCCAGCGGTCAGGAACCGGTCAGCGACGGGGGTCAGACAGAACAAAGGTCAGCTTAACAGCGGTCAGAACGGTAAAAAAGCAACAGAACGTAAAACAGCTGGTCGAACGGTACCAGCGGTCAGAACGGTCGAAATCAAAAAAGCGGTCAGGAACGGGTATCAGCGGTCTGGCACGGTCAGTGGTTTGAAGCACGTAAACAGAACGGGGGCAAGCGGTCAGAACGCACGGGCGCCAGCGGGAACGTCAGGCGCACGCGCCAGTGTTAGTGGTTAGCATGGGTGTTAGTGTTAGCATGGGGGCTAGTGGTTCGCATGGGTGTTAGTGGTTAGCATGGGTGTGCTAGTGGTTAGCATGGGTGTTAGTGTTAGCATGGGTGTGCTAGTGGTTAGCATGGGTGTTAGTGTTAGCATGGGTGTTTGTGTTAGCATGGGTGTTAGTGTTAGCATGGGTGTGCTAGTGGTTAGCATGGGGGCTAGTGGTTCGCATGGGTGTGCTAGTGGTTAGCATGGGTGTGCTAGTGGTTAGCATGGGTGTGCTAGTGGTTAGCATGGGTGTGCTAGTGGTTAGCATGGGTGTGCTAGTGGTTAGCATGGGTGTGCTAGTGGTTAGCATGGGTGTGCTAGTGGTTAGCATGGGTGTGCTAGTGGTTAGCATGGGTGTGCTAGTGGTTAGCATGGGTGCTAGTGGTTAGCATGGGTGTGCTAGTGGTTAGCATGGGTGTGCTAGTGGTTAGCATGGGTGTGCTAGTGGTTAGCATGGGTGTGCTAGTGGTTAGCATGGGTGCTAGTGGTTAGCATGGGGGCTAGTGGTTAGCATGGGGGCAGGTGGTTAGCATGGGGGCTAGTGGTTAGCATGGGGGCAGGTGGTTAGCATGGCGGCTAGTGGTTAGCATGGGGGCAGGTGGTTAGCATGGGTGCTAGTGGTTAGCATGGGTGTACTAGTGGTTAGCATGGGTGCTAGTGGTTAGCATGGGTGTACTAGTGGTTAGCATGGGTGCTAGTGGTTAGCATGGGTGTACTAGTGGTTAGCATGGGTGCTAGTGGTTAGCATGGGGGCTAGTGGTTAGCATGGGAGCTAGTGGTTAGCATGGGTGTTAGTGTTAGCATGGGGGCTAGTGGTTCGCATGGGTGTTAGTGTTAGCATGGGTGTTAGTGTTAGCATGGATGTTAGTGGTTAGCATGGGTGTTAGTGGTTAGCATGGGGGCTAGTGGTTCGCATGGGTGTTAGTGTTAGCATGGGTGTTAGTGTTAGCATGGGTGTGCCAGTGGTTACATGGGTGTTAGTGTTAGTTAATGGGGCGCTTTGTGTTAGCATGGGGGCTAGTGGTCCGCATGGGCGTTATGTTACACGGGGGTGCTAGTGGTTAGCATGGGTGTGCTAGTGGTTAGCATGGGTGTGCTAGTGGTTAGCATGGGGGCTAGTGGTTAGCATGGGGGCTATGGTTAGCATGGGTGTGCTAGTGGTTAGCATGGGGGCTAGTGGTTAGCATGGGTGTGCTAGTGGTTAGCATGGGGGCTAGTGGTTAGCATGGGGGCTAGTGGTTAGCATGGTGTGCTAGTGGTTAGCATGGGTGTGCTATGGTTAGCATGGGGGCTAGTGGTTAGCATGGGTGTGCTAGTGGTTAGCATGGGTGTGCTAGTGGTTAGCATGGTGTGCTAGTGGTTTAGTATGGGTGTGCTAGTGGTTAGCATGGGTGTGCTAGTGGTTAGCATGGGTGTGCATGGTTAGCGTTATTTAAATGGCTATATTCTTTTAAATGGCTATATTCTTTTTAAATGGCTATATTCTTTTTAAATGGCTATATTCTTTTTATTCTTTTAAAATGGCTATATTCTTTTAAAATGCTACATTCTTTTTAAATGGCTATATTCTTTTTAAAATGGCTATATTCTTTTTAAAATAGGCTATATTCTATTTACCTTCAACTGCTTGCTTTTGTTTCTTTTCGTCAAATGATTACTGTTCATCGGAACATAGGCCACAGCAAGAACTTCCACTCTCTTCACTGTTTAGCCATTCACCCCATCGATTCCCTGGATGCTTTCCTCATCTGTCCTTCCATTCCTCCCTCCATGCTAGTCCTTGGTCTACCTGATTTCTTTTTGTCATGTGGGCGGTTGGTGGGGGGCTGTAGCCCAACGTTTTCCTCCTTTCACTCTTTCACTTGTCTTTTATCTACTGTTTTCTGAATTCACCTTGAGATCACCACAATGGTGGGACGGGGTAAATTCAATTAAACCAACAAGCCTCTTGTCATTGGATATTTCCTTTAACACTTGTCTTACTCTTGATGTTGTGGTTATGAGCGATCCTTTTCTACTACAATTCCTTTTCTCTTTTCTTCTATATTCTTTTCTTCTTCTTCATTCTTTTAAATGGCTATATCTTCTTCTTCTTCTTCTTTAAAAATTCTTATTCTTCTTCTTCTTCTTCTTCTTCTTCTTCTTCTTCTTCGATTCTTCTTCTTCTTCTTCTTCTTCTTCTTAGAACCTTCTTCTCTTCTTCTTTAGGCCTTCTTCCCATCGATTCCTTCTGATGCCTTCATCTTCCTTCCTTCTTCTTCTTCTTCTCCTTCTTCTTCCGTCTTCTTCTTCTTCTTCTTCTTCTTCTTCTTCTTCTTCTAACGTTTTCTTCACTCTTCTTCTCCTCTTTTATCTTCCTTCCTCCTTCTCCTTGAGATCCTCCTCCTCCGCAATTCCCTCCTCTTCTTCCAGGCGGTATCCATTTATGCAAGTTTGATGTTTTACGTCCATCCATCATTCATGCTGCTCCATGCTGCAGTACACGCACTGATTTCACATTATAATTAAATACACTCAGCTCGGTGTTCTGAGCTGATTATGTAAGAAAAGCTCATGTCGTTTTGATCATTACAAAGTTCTGATTACATTGGTTCTCGATGATGTCTGCATCAGTCCACGTTCTTTGTTAACTATGAATCAGTGTCTTTGCTTACTGGTTCTTGACTTGATGTCTGCATCAGTTCCACCTTTCTTGTTAACTATGAATCAGTGTCTTTGCTTACAGGTTCTGACTTGATGTCTGCATCAGTCTCACGTTCTTTGTTAACTATGAATCAACGTCTTTTGCTTTTTCAAATATCTATTGTTGCCAGGTTTTTGCTACAAGTGACTTAAGCCCTGTTTCACAAAAAAAAAATCTTCCAACATCAAAAGAAAATGTACATACCTATCACTCAAGACACAACTCAAGAATCCATCTTTATTAAACTCTTTCACAAGAAGAAGCTAAATATATCTACGTTTTGTTTTCTTGTCTCATCAGGCCGAATGGCGAAGGAAATTGAATTTCTCCAAGGTGCATTTGAATCCTACAAGAGCACGCTGCACAGTGAAACTTCAGACAAGTGGGAATAAAAGGAAGAAGATTTGGCGCTACAGCATGCAGAGGACAAGCAACAAGCTCTTCATGAAACGAGTAAGTAAAGAATGACCTTGACCTTTTGACAAACTGTATTCCCATAAATTTGTAATGATGTTGTATGATTAGATAAGATGTGAAGTTAGGTTGCTTAGAGACCTTTAAGGCCCATCGATCCTGGGTTTCTGTAGCTGCTAAATAGAACAAGTGATATCGCCTCTTGAACTTGATGCTAGTCTGTCGTAGGTTTTCCTCCCAGCTCATACTGGTACATTTTACCCATTAGCAGCTGGATCAGGTGGTAAAATGCATACGAAGTACTCCTTTCAAAGAAACACAAAGTCAGAATTAGCATTGCCAGCATTTGAACTCAGAACCTTATGATCCGAGGCTGGCAGCTTTACAACCATTAAACCTAGTAACACAAAATTGAGATAGGATGAGAAATAGTTACGAGATATGCTTTGGAATGATGAATCCAAAAACGGCTAGGGGTCATTAGTTCAAGCAGCATTTGTATTGCAAAGGGTGTCCTTGGTATCTAATATTATGATGGTGTTCCCTGATTGGTCAACAATTAGGTTGCACGCTGTGGTGGCTAACTTTTGGCCAGCCGAGGTCCACATTAAGCATCATGACACCATGTCAAAGGGTTCTTTCAGAGATCACACGTCTAATGTTCATATTTTACAAGACATGACCCGATTAGTTTCCAAGCTCTTTAGCAAAGAAGAGAACAATTTTGTTCTGAAACAACAGATATCAAAGTGAAACACAGAACTTCCCATACAGTTTTATTTTTACATTTTCCTTACTTATTTTTTATTTTCAGAGACAAAATTGATACAGGAGAAAATCAAGAGCGATCCAGCATGGCCAAAGAGCATCAAAGGACCATTGAACAACTACGCAAAGAAAACAAGAAAGAAATGGATGTAAGCTGCGATTCGATATTCAAAGGAATGATTTGAGAAGTTGTTAGAAATTGTTTGTGTAATTTTACATCAGCTTAAACTTCGAAAATTGCAATGGGGACTGAGAATGTTTTTTTTATTATTATATGATATAGACAATTTTAACCACTCCCATTGTACTTGCACGCCTAAATTATCTGAAAAATATATTTTTAAATACTTTTTATCTTTGATTTTCAATGCCAAAATAAAAACTTCATTTCAAATAGGTATAGTTTAGTTATAAATAAAATTATTATAACTTATACACACGTTATTTGTTCATTATCTAGGCTCAACATAGTCTTTTTTTTGAATTTAAAAAAAATGATATATAACCATTCCAATTTATGTAATAAATTTAGTAACGAAAAATTTATGTTTCTTTGCAAAACTTTGAAGAGATAAAAAAGCTGCTCGATGAAATTTATTATTTTATAGATGTTATATACAAATTTGGCAGCGATCGGTAATAAATACAAAAGTAGATCAGATGACACTATAAAAAATAAATATCTTGAGAAAACGATTTTTAAACAATTTTGTTCGCCATTTTAATGTTTTTTCGTATACAACCTATAAAAATAATATATCCATTGAAACATCATGCAATCACGAGCAGGGCTAAACTTGCGTCAACCCTATCAACTGCTCCAGATCCCTTATACTCATGTCGGATGGCATTTTTCTTATAACCGGTGTGCGGAATGTTTCCATAATATTGACAATAATTAAATGATATTGACAATTTCATCAATGGGAAGTAGATTCTTAGCTAAAATGATTACAAACGTTTTACATTAAAATGAGTACATGGATGTCTTGATAGAGCTAGACCGGTGTTATTTCTAAAACAAATCGTATAAAATGAAAAGACTCGATACTGACCTTTTGTTATATTGTGAATGTCAGGAATGAACTGCTCCATCAGTACAGTGATATAAGAGTTTATCCCATTTGTGGTAAAACTACCTTCTGAGGATTAGAAAATCTTGACCAGATCAACCCATCGCCATAAATCGATGGAAACTGGAAGCATATCTGCGCCACTCGATAATAACTGATGATGAAAATTAAAAACTACATACTAAAAATATTCAGATAAGCAGCTTCAATTTTAAGAGATTTCTTGTTTTTTCATATACCTTTCCCACTCGCAATGTTATTTCAGGCCTTCTTCGAAGAGCCCTCCAATGCTGCCGCAGTTGATATTGAAAGACTGAATATTGAACGCCTAACAGAAGTGAGGGCTTTGTGTAAACTTGAATATTCAGCAGACAGGAAGAACTTCTCTTTATGAGTTGGGTGTTCAAATTGATGCTTTTTACAAATTAAGAAATTTGAGTTGCAGTTTTGTTGACTGAGCTAAAGGTTAAAATGACTCATAATGAAGTGACATAAGCTTACTGTCAAGAATTAAAGGCATTAAGTATACCAGAAAGTTATGGATAAGAGAAGATTAAGAATTCTTATAATGATCAACAAATATCTTGTATGAAACCTGTGTCATGTCGCTGTTTCCTCTTAATTCACTCTGAGATTACTGAATATATAAAACAAAAACAAACCTTGCTGTCTCAGTATGAAAGTTTTACTTTTTCTTCACATGTAACAACAAGGGCAGGCAGGGACGATGTGAAATTTGAGTTTGAATGCTATTCAAAATCTAGAGGTAGTAGGAGATGAAATTTGATGTGCTATTCAAAATCTAGAGGTAGTAGGAGATGAAATTTGATGTGCTATTCAAAATCTAGAGGTAGTAAGAGATGAAATTTGATGTGCTATTCAAAATCTAGAGGTAGTAAGAGATGAAATTTGATGTGCATTTCAAAATCTAGAGGTAATAAGAGATGAAATTTGATGTGCTATTCAAAATCTAGAGGTAGTAGAAGATGAAATTGATGCTATTCAAAAAATCTAGAGGTAGTAAGAGATGAAATTTGATGTGCAATTCAAAATCTAGAGGTTGTAGGGGATGAAATTTCAAGTTGTTTTGTTGTTTTTAAAAAACATATTCATAACACATAACAATGCTCAAATTTCATCAATACAGCATGTGAAGACATTATTTCAGCTATTCAAGTATTTATGGTTAAAATGAATACAATAATTCTTCAAACTTTTATCAATGCATCTCTATCAAAGTCAACTTGTTTTGAATAAATACATTCACAAATGTATGCAAATAAATGGCAAATAGAAAATGAAACCATTAGGAGGAATCAGCAATCAAACCATGACAAATTGATAATTATCTGAGAATTACAAAACATTATTAAGAGAATGTTAACTTGAAAAGGTATGCATATTACTGGCTATACAAGTCACGAGCTCCAGAACTTGTTTCGTTTCTCTGTCTTGCTTGTTTATAGATTATAGATTCATTGTTTTGACGATTAAATTTTTAAGATGTAGTAATGTCAGGTTCTTTTGATATTTTTTATCCAAGGAAACCAAGCAAGAACTGGTGCAAATCAAAGAGAGTTACAATGAGACTTTGTCAGCAACTCACCAGCACGACACGACTCTTGAGAGATGCTGTGAGTTTTGTTACCATTGGAAATGTTAAAAAGGCCTGGTTACATTTGTTAATATTGGAAATGTTAAAAATGTCTGATTACATTTGTTACCATTGGAAATTTTAAAAGGGGTCTGGTTACATTTGTTACCATTGGAAATGTTAAAAGGTCTGGTTGCATTTGTTACCATTGGAAATGTTAAAAATGTCTGATTACATTTGTTACCATTGGAAATGTTAAAAATGTCTGATTACATTTGTTACCATTGGAAATGTTAAAAATGTCTGGTTACATTTGTTACCATTGAAATGTTAAATGTCTGATTACATTTGTTAATTATTGGAAATGTTAAAAATGTCTGGTTACATTTGTTACCATTGGAAATGTTAAAAATGTCTGATTACATTTGTTACCATTGGAAATGTTAAAAGGTCTGATTACATTTATTACCATTGGAAATGTTAAAAGGTCTGATTACATTTATTACTATTGGAAATGTTAAAAGGTCTGATTACATTTATTACCATTGGAAATGTTAAAAAGGTCTGGTTACATTTATTACCATTGGAAATGTTAAAAGGTCTGGTTACATTTGTTACCATTGGAAATGTTAAAAGGTCTGGTTACACTTGTTACTATTGAAAATGTTAAAAGGCTGGTTACATGCACACTTAACATGTGTTGTGTAGGGCATGCCTTGTTGGCTTTTTCTTTAAAGCTATAAGTGGCCAACAACTGTTTATGTCCTATTTGATCAGATTAAAATAAGAACAAGAACAACTAGATCAGGCTGTCAATCATACATGGTCCAACTCGAACTTTGATTGTCACTCCCGCAAGCATGTTAATATAATACAGTGAGATCAAAGAACTGGCTACCAAAACAAATTAACCCAGGGAGCGCGGCACTGAAAGTTTAAAAAGAAGCATTAAATACAAATGAAAGTTTGATTAAAAAAGCTAGTTAGATTCAAAGTCATTTGAATTCACTGTACAAGTAATGCCGAAAATTTGAGTTGGTTCTTGTGAAGGATAGGTTAAAAATCGTAGTGTAAACTGTTTGTTTTAATAATGATTTGTAGCTTAGTTTCTGTATTTTGTTTTAAAGTACCAGAAAAGTAAACATATTACTGCAATTTCTACTGTTTTTCGTAATTTTCAACAGAATGGGTGGGAACAATGGAAGTCGCTTGAATTTTAAATGATTTTTTTAACAATTATCACAAACAGACAGTGTACACTGACTCTTGTCAGTGTGAGCATGTGTGTGTGTGTGTTTCTGTGTGTGTGTGTGTGTTTCTGTGTGTGTGTGTGTATGGAAAGTGAGTTGTTGTGGTGGTGGAGATAGTGACATGTGTGTGTTTTATGTGTGTTTGTATGTATGTGTCTAGAGAGTGAATCATGGTGATGCTGGTAGAGGTGGGGTATGTGTGTGTGTGTGTGTTTATATATATATATGTGTGTGTGTGTGTGTTTATATATATATATGTGTGTGTGTGTTTATATATATATGTGTGTGTGTGTGTTTATATATATTGTGTGTGTGTTTATATATATATATATATATGTGTGTGTGTATATGTTTGTGTGTGTGTTTATATATATATGTGTGTGTGTGGGTGTTTATATATATATGTGTGTGTGTAGGTGTTTATATATATATGTGTGTGTGTGGGTGTTTATATATATATGTGTGTGTGGGTGTTTATATATATATGTGTGTGTGTAGGTGTTTATATATATATGTGTGTGTGTGGGTGTTTATATATATATGTGTGTGTGGGTGTTTATATATATATGTGTGTGTGTGGGTGTTTATATATATATGTGTGTGTGGGCGTGGGTGTATGGAGAATTAGTTGATGCAGTAGTGGTATGTCTGTGTGTTTAGATGGGATTATGCTGGTGTTCTTTCAATTGATATAAAACTTGATTTCATGGAAATCATCCCCCCCCACTCCCACGTTCTTCTTGAATTCAAAAGAAACTCCATTTGATGGAATTTGAAGAACGATTCCAAGAAAAGGTTGCTCAGGTGGATGACAAGTACTGCCACAAACTTCAGGAATTAATGTCACAGAATACAGAACTCAAGGAGGCGTTGATTTGACATTTCTTTGTTATTATCGAGCATCATTTAACTCTTATTAGTCATTTTAATACATTTTTGTACATAGATTATATATTGAGTCAAGCCAGAGTTAAAAAGCTTGTTAAAGCTTGGTTATTGGTTGTATAAGTAGCATGAACATTTTTTGGGGGCGGGGGAGCTCGGCAGTCCAGAGGCAAGGTGTCGGCCTCTCAACCAAAAAGGTAGTGGGTTTGAGCTCCGCCAAAGGTTGAAATATTTTTTCGATTGTTTTTTGTTGAGCAAAATCTACCCCCTGGTCCAGGTAGGTGGATCGACACCTAGTCCCATGGAGATGGATGATAAAAAGGAAGTCCTGTGTGCAGATCACAACACTCTGTGCATGTTAAAGATTCCTTGGCTGTTTACAAGGCAGTCCGGCAAAATAAAAAATCCTACCAAAAATCCCGAGATCACCTTAGTTGTGGATACAAATTAAATCAAATCGAATCAAAAATTTTGTTCGGCTTATCTTTTTATGACAGGAAATATTGTGGCATCGGTTAGGGTGCCTTAATGGTTAGACTGCCAGATTTGGGATGGAGAGTTCCTGGGTTCACATCCTTGGAATGCTAAATCTGACATTGTGTTCCTTGCAAGAGTCATTTAAGAACATGACATGACATAACATTGATTTTCCAACTCAACCGAGGTGTACATGGGTATCAGCACCAAGTTGGGGGTCAAACACGTAGTAAGAAGACCGACATCCTGTTCTGGACTCAACGATTGGCGGATGCTGCTGATAGGTTCTACTTCTGGTCTTTCGTTTCTTTTCTTTTCTTTTTATCTTGCTGTTTTTACCTTCAATTTCACCCTGAGATCACAGCATATGATGAACAGGGTCAATTTCAATCAAGCAAACAAAACTTGATCTGGAGGTCGATTTATTTGTCGCCTCTGTTTAAGCTGTCGTTTTAGCCCATGAACAATTCAGTTGAGATGAAGTAACAGTGTATAACTGACAACGGTGGACAATCACGATGTCGGTGTTTAATGTTTTGAATTTTTGAATTTTCAGACGTCTTTTTTGTGCAAATGCGGAGAACTTTTTCAATGAAAAGAGTCAGACGGAGAGTCATACGTCACAGAGGGTGAAGACGGCCAAGGAGACAATGGAGGTGAACATTTTTGTGATTATTTAAAAAAAAAAAAACAAGAAAAAAGACAAAGAAAAAAAAACCCAAGAAAGACCCATACACCGGAACGGAGAATGGGAAATGATAAATAATGAAAGAAAAAGAAGAAGAAAAAAAGGAACAAAATGTTTACCTTCATAGGTGTCACAAGTCCAGATGGTGTATGTGTTGTCAAAACTAAAGACCATTCCCTTATTATTTCCCCTGATACATGTGTTAATTTCCTATAATCACCACTATGGCATGGTGTTTAATTTACCTCTATGTTTGCACTCTTCAGACACTCATCAAGTCCAGACAGAGGGCCAATGTGAGCACATCGCCATCGGTGGGCCACTGTCCAATAAAAAACTGACCAAGTCCAGGCCCGTCAGTGCACCTGGTACTCGGCACGAGGCGCTGACTGCTCACGAGTCCGCGGGAGAGAGATCGATCTCGGCCGCAGCAGGAGGCGACCCGTGTTACCGGACGTTTACTTGGATCCAAACCCAGAGACGGAAGAGATGAGAGCGGGCTCTTCTCCTCTGGCAGGGGGAACCCGGAGAACGCTAAGGACGGCTTGTTGAAAATGCTGACAGAGTTTTAACGTTTAATGTTATTTGAATTCTATTTGTGATTGGTGTACACTGCTGATTTATACTCGTGTGTGTTGATGGTGAATCATTGGGTGAATGATAAAGAGAGTCTCCAAGCTTAAATCATGTTGCTGCTTTGAAAAATGGTGAAGGCAGGCCCACATCAACATTAACGGACTACAGAATTATCATTGATTTCAAGGAAAATTGACTTCAAGCAATTTCGTCCAATTTTAGGTGAACTGAATTCAGATTTGACGATAGCGATTTGCCAGACATACGGCATCTTTGGGCCTGTTTTAGGAACAGAAACATAGCGGGTATGATGTTATGGTAGCATTTGACCGCTGTGTAACTCCATGATTACTACATGTAAACTTCATAAGCACATACACAGACATACACATGCATACGCACACACACACTGAAACTGAAACTGATCATGCACTGCATACTTCTTGCTGTAGGATCACAAGAGAACTAGGTTCAGATCCAAAAAAAATGTTTGTTTTCAGATAGTTTAAAATATAATAGATATCTCCTAAATTGATGAGTTTAGGTATTTCATGAATTATGAGAACAGAAATCAACAGACATTGACTCCAGGAGAGTAAATGTGTTGCATATTTTACTTAATAATTTTTGTTTATATTGTACAATGCAATAGAGAGAAGAACTGTAAAGTAAGTCCTCCACCAAAATAAGAATTGGCCAAGGAGTTTGTAAAGCTTCCATGTTTGTGATATTCCTTCATGTTGAATTCTTGCCATGTCATCCAAACAAAGCAATATGCAAATTGTCTTATTCCACGATAGCAACTTTCTCTTCTATAGTGAATACTTTCTCCTGTGTAGAAAATGTTTTTCTATTGTACATTTCTTCTCTACGGCAGTTTTTTCTCCTTCATGGCAGTCCCCTCTTTCCTCTGTAACAATCAACGAGAAAGATAATTTAGACAAACAGCACGAACTAAAGATCTTTTCAATACAATAAGAATCTCATTTATTTCAGCAGATATTTATAACAAATTTTCTTATAATTCTCTTTGTACCCTTTTTAAATAGAAATGTGAAAAGTTTCCAGTTCATGTGATCAAGTTCTTCTTTTCAATTACCGAACAGTATGCGACTGATGTCTATAATATTGGTGGTATTTGTAAAATTCTTTCAGATAAATGCTAATAGTTAATAGCCTCTTTAAATGCGTGCGCTGAAGAATATAAGTCAAGATGATTATTAAAAAAATCATCATTTGAATCCAGCAGTGCTGACCACAATGTTCTCAAAGGCAAATATTCTGTGTGAATTCAATATCTTGAAGAAATGAAAACTCTTTGAAAAAAAAATTATATCCATTAAGATTTCAGAGAGTTCTCAGGAATTAAACAACATTAATAAATATAAAAAACGAACCAATGTCTTCTTTGTTATTCTTTTGTTTTAAAAGATGCAGTTAAGTATAAAAGATGTATCAGTTTATCAACTTATGTAGATTCTATTTTGTTCTCTGCATCATGAAATTATAAGGTTTGTTCAAATTTAATTAATTTTCGTTGTTGAAAATATTCCATACTTGTTTCTATCTTCAAATTATCACCTGCGGCACTGAAATGGTATTTATGATAATGTCAAAAATCTTGTCCTTGTTACCTTCAGTCAGTTATCACAAACTTGACTTTCATTTCCTCTGAAAAAGAATTTCTTTAGGATACCTGTTCTTGTTGGTGCAATGTACTTTGATCATAATATTTCAGACACATTTTTTGACAAGAATGTCGAGTGAGAGTGAGAGTGATATTTTCTGATTGCTTTTCATTAATAAATAAAATTCCAGATATGACAGAAATAAATGACAATGGATCCTTCATTATTGAATATTGGATTTTTTTTTATTTTTATTTCTTAATCTTTTAGAAGTTTGTCTTTGGGATGTCCCCTGCCTGTCTGTTTGTCTTTGGGATGTCTGTACCGATGCCCCCCCTCTCTGTTGTTTGTCTTTGGGATGTCTGTACTGGTGTCCCGTCCCCCTTCGGATGTCTGTACCGGTGTCCCCCCCCTCGGATGTCTGTACCGGTATCCCCCCCTCGGATGTCTGTACCAGTGTCCCCCCTCGGATGTCTGTACCAGTGTCCCCCCCTCGGATGTCTGTACCGGTGTCCCCCCCTCGGATGTCTGTACCGGTGTCCCCCCCCCCCTCGGATGTCTGTACCGGTGTCCCCCTTGATGTCTGTACCGGTGTCCGTCCCCCTCGGATGTCTGTACCGGTGTCCCCCCCCTCGGATGTCTGTGCCTGGGTGTCCCCCCCCTCGAAGTCTGTACCGGTGTCCCCCCTCGGATGTCTGTACCGTGTCCCGTCCCCCCTCGGATGTCTGTACCGGTGTCCCGTCCCCTCTTGATGTCTGTACCGTGTCCCCCCCCCCTTGGATGTCTGTACCGTGTCCCGTCCCCCCCCGGATGTCTGTACCGGTGGCCCCCCCCTCGGATGTCTGTACCGGTGTCCCCCTTGGATGTCTGTACCGGTGTCCCGCCCTCGGATGTCTGTACCGGTGTCCCCTCGGATGTCTGTGCCGGTGTCCCCCCCTCGGAAGTCTGTACCGGTGTCCCCCCTCGGGATGTCTGTACCGGTGTCCCGTCCCCCTCGGATGTCTGTACCGGTGTCCCGTCCCCCCTTGGATGTCTGTACCGGTGTCCCCCCTTGGATGTCTGTACCGGTGTCCCGTCCCCCTCGGATGTCTGTACCGGTGTCCCCCCTCGGATGTCTGTCTGTACCTCGGTGTCCCCCTCGGATGTCTGTACCGGTGTCCCCCCCTCGGATGTCTGTGCCGTGTCCCCTCGGAAGTCTGCCAGGCCTGTGTCTCCTCGGATGTCTGTACCGGGTGTCCCGTCTCCCCTCGATGTCTGTACCGGTGTCCCGTCCCCCTCGGATGTCTGTACCGGGTGTCCCCCCTCGGATGTCTGCTCGGTGTCCCCTGCCTCTCTGTTGTTTGTCCTTTGTGGCAGGTAGATTTCTTCTTGAGTCGTTAGATGGCTGAGGAACCAGGGGTGGGTTTCCTGGTTTCCCCCAGGTGTGTATTGACCTTCTCAAGGTCACGAGTCAGGTGCGCCACATATTCCTGCTGTTCCTCCGGGTCCTGGGTGTAAGGCGGTGGTGGTTTTAGCACGGCCGTCTGTGGCTGTTGGTAGGCCAGGCCCTAGAGAAGGAGCCAGAGGACAATGGACAGCCAGGCAACCGACTTAATTTTATTGGGATGGATGAGAGCTTTAAGAAGACACAGTGACAATCATGATGTCAAGACAGTTAGTATAACATATATTATCATGATAACAAAGTAAACAGGATATTGATGGGTAACAACAAATCGTACAAACACAAAAGTTCCTTTAATGCCCTAGAGGCCCACATAGCCTGAGCTTATCTCGGTCTTTTCTATAGAGTTAAGTGGAACAGGTAACTCAACCAAATTAATCACCTCCTGGCCAGTACGCTGGTCTTTGACTTTTGAGCAATTTTTCCTGTAAAGGTTAGACATGCTTGTACCATTCATTTTGCAAATGGGTCAAACAACACTATGCACATTGATCCCTTGGCTGTTTAGTTGTAATGCAAAATCTTTCCCAAGGAACACAACGTCAGACCTAGCTTTGCTAGGATCTCTTTGTCAGTTCCCAACTTCGGGACCATTTCATGATCCCCAGTCCCTGACCGCTTAACTGTTTCGGCCACCCATTTAAACTTCCATTTCTGATTGATAACAAAAATATGAATCCAGTCCTTCTAGAAAGATTTGACCAAACCATCTGAGTTGATCTATCCCATCACGGTTGTAATGCCAGAAAACCACACAAGTCATGGCTGGTCTCCCCTATGTCCTTCCTCACTCATCATGGCTGGTCTCCCCTATGTCAACTCTCCACACACAGTCAAACAAGCCCATTGTCCAAAAAACACAGTCATGGCTGGTCTCCCCAAAGTGGCTTCTCCCCATTGTCCAAAAGCACAGTCATGGCTGGTCCCTATGACTCGCCCTGGTCTCCCCCTATGTCAACTCACCCTCAATGGCTGGTCTCCCCATTGAAAATCCCACACAGTCATGGCTGGTCCCCAAACCTCCACACACAGTCATCTGGTCTCAAACCAAACAGTAGTCATGGCTGGTCTCCAAGGTCAACTCTCCACACACAGTCAATCAGCTCTCCAAAACAGTCATGGCTGGTCTAAATGTCCAGCTCTCCAAAAACAAAACTGGTCTCCTTATGTCAACTCTCCACACACAGTCATGCTGGTCTCCCCGATCTCAATTCTCCACACACAGTCATGGCTGGTCTCCCAAACAAACACAACACACAACTCCCCATTTCAACTCAACACACAGTCAACAACAACAACAACAACCACAGTCATGGCTGGTCTCCCAATATGTCAACTCTCCACACACAGTCATGGCTGGTTTGTCTGTCCAATTGACACACAATGGCTGGTCTCCCTGCTGTCCAACTCTCCACACACTGGTCTCCCCATTGTCCAACTCTCCTTTCAGATCTTTCGATGTCCAACTCTCCAGGAAGTCATGGGTGGTCCCCCGATGTCCAGAGGCAAAGTCATGGCCTCCCAAATCCTCCACACACAGTCATGGAGGATGTCCAACTCTCCACACACAGTCATGGCTGGTCTTGTCAACTCTCCACACACAATTTTCCAACTCTCCCACACACAGTCATGGCTGGTTTCCTGATTTTCCAACTCTCCCACACACAGTCATGGGTGGTCTATGTCCAACTCCTCACACACAGTCATGGGTGGTCTCCCCTCCCCTCTCCACACAGTCAGGTCTCAGGTCAACTCTCCACACACAGTCATGGCTGGTCTCCCCATCAACTCTCCACACACAAAATGGAAGGTCCCGATGTCCAACTTCCACACACAGTCATGGCTGGTCTTGATGTCCAACTCTCCATACACAGTTTGGATGGGCATGTCCAACTCTCCACACACAGTCATAATCCTATGTCCAACTCTCCACACACAGTCATGGCTGGTCCCATCAACTCTCGAGATCACCTTAATTGCTGGATGTGATGTCAACTCTCCAAGACAGGGATATGTAAGTCATCTCTCCCCGATGTCCAACTCCTCCACACACAGCTGGTCTTCCCATATTCAAACTCTCCACACAGTCATGGCTTCTCCCTATGTCAACTCTTCACACACAATCATGGCTTTTCTCCCCTATGTCAACTCTCCACACACAGTCATGGCTGGTCTTCCCTGTCACTTCCACACACAGTCATGGCTGGTCTCCCCGATGTCCGACTCTCCACACAGTCATGGCTGGTTTCCTGATGTCCAACTCTCCACACACAGTCATGGCTGGTCTCCCCGATGTCCAACTCTCCACACACAGTCTCTCCCCTTCAATTCTCACACACAGTCATGGCTGGTCTTCCCGATGTCAACTCTCCACAGACAGTCATGAGGATTTATGGCTGGTCTCCCCATTGTAAACAGTATTCTAGACGATTCCAACTCTACACGACAAACCATCTGAGTTGATCTATTTATATTTTAGTTGTAATGCCATCTACTAGTCTCCCGATGTCCAACTCTTCACACACAGTCATGGCTGGTCTCCCCTATGTCCACACATGTCATGCTGGTCTCCCCGATGTCAACTCTCCACACACAGTCATGGCTGGTCCCCCCCCCATTGTCTCCCCTCATGGCTGGTCTCAACTCTCCACACACAGTCATGGCTTGTCTCCCTAATGTCCAACTCTCCACACACAGTCATGGCTGGTCTCCCCTATGTCAACTCTCCACACACAGTCATGGCTGGTCTCCCCCCGATGTCCAACTCTCCACACAGTCATGGCTGGTCTCCCCTATGTCCAACTCTCCACACAAAGTCATGGCTGGTCTCCCCTATGTCCAACTCTCCACACGGTCATGGCTGGTCTCCTGATGTCCAACTCTCCACAATGGTCATGGCTGGTCTCCCCGATGTCCAACTCTCCACACACGGTCATGGCTTGTCTCCTCTATGTCAACTTCCACACAGTCATGACTGGTCTCCCTGATGTCCAACTCTCCACACACAGTCATGGCTTGTCTCCCCTATGTCAACTCTCCATACACAGTCATGGATCTCCCTGATGTCACAACTCTCCCACACACAGTCATGGCTTGTCTCCCCTATGTCAACTCTCCACACACAGTCATGGCTGGTCTCCACAGATGTCCAACTCTCCACCACAGTCATGGCTGGTCTCCCCTATGTCCAACTCTCCCACACAGTCATGGGTGGTCCCCCCGATGTCCAACTCTCCACACACAGTCATGGCTGGTCTCCCCATGTCCAACTCTCCACACACAGTCATGGCTGGTCTCCCCTGATGTCCAACTCTCCACACACGGTCATGGCATGTCTCCCCCCGATGTCCAACTCTCCACACACGGTCATGGCTGTCTCCCCCATTGTCCAACTCTTCCCAGTCATGGCTTGTCTTCCCATTTGTCCAACTCTCCACACACAGTCATGGCTGGTCTCTCCGATGTCCAACTCTCCACACACAGTCATGGCTGGTCTCCCTATGTCAACTCTTCACACAGTCATGGCTGGTCTCCCGTACGTCAACTCTCCACACACAGTCATGGCTGGTCTCCGCTACGTCAACTCTCCACACACAGTCATGGCTGGTCTCCCTACGTCACACATGGCTTCACACACAGTCATGGCTTTCTCCCCTATGTCAACTCTCCACACACAGTCATGGCTGGTCTCCCCTATGTCCAACTCTCCACACACAGCCATGGCTGGTCTCCCCGGATGTCCAACTCTCCACACACAGTCATGGCTGGTCTCCCTGATCTCCAAATCTCACACTCATGGATGGTCTCTCCCATGTCAACTCTCCACACACAGTCATGGCTGGTCTCCCCATTGTCCAACTCTCCACACACACAGTCATGGCTGGTCTCCTCTCCTGATGTCCAACTCTCCACACACAGTCATGGCTGGTCTTCCCGATGTCCAACTCTCCACACACAGTCATGGCTGGTCTCCCCATTGTCCAACTCTCCACACACAGTCATGGCTGGTCTCCCCATTGTCCAACTCTCCACACACAGTCATGGCTGGTCCCCCCATTGTCCAACTCTCCCACACAGTCATGACTGGTCTCCCAACTCTCCACACACAGTCATGGCTGGTCCCCCTTGTCCAACTCTCCACACACAGTCATGACTGGTCTTCGATGTCCAACTCTCCACACAGTCAGTCATGGTCTCCCATGGTCCAACTCTCCACACCGTCATGGCTTGTCTCCTGATTGTCCAACTCTCCACACACAGTCATGGCTGGTCTTCCCATATTCCAACTGTCCACACACAGTCATGGCTGGTCTCCCCGATGTCCAACTCTCCACACACAGTCATGGCTGGTCTCCCGATGTCCAACTCTCCACACACAGTCATGGTCTTCCCATGTTCCAACTCTCCACACAGTCATGGCTGGTCTCCCGATGTCCAACTCTCATGGTCATGGCTGGTCTCCCCATTGTCCAACTCTCCACACACATGGTTTGTCTCATGGCTCCACACAGTCTGACCCCTATGTCCAACTCTCCACACACAGTCATGGCTGTGTCATCTTCACACACAGTCTGGCTGGTCTCCCCTGATGTCCAACTCTCCACACACAGGCATGGCTGGTCTCCCTGTGTGTCCAACTCTCCACACACAGTCATGGATGGTCTTCCCGATGTCCAACTCTCCACACACAGTCATGGCTGGTCTCCCCTATGTCCAACTCTCCACACACAGTCATGGCTGGTCTCCCCTATGTCAACTCTCCACACACAGTCATGGCTGGTCTTCCCGATGTCCAACTCTCCACAGACAGTCATGGCTGGTCTCCCCATGTCCAACTCTCCACACACAGTCATGGCTGGTCTCCCCGATGTCCAACTCTCCACACACAGTCATGGCTGGTCTCCCCATTGTCCAACTCTCCACACACAGTCATGTCCAACTCTCCACACACAGTCATGGCTGGTCTCCCCTATGTCAACTCTTCACACACAGTCATGGCTTTTCTCCCCTATGTCAACTCTCCACACACAGTCATGGCTGGTCTTCCCTATGTCAACTCTCCACACACAGTCATGGCTGGTCTCCCTCATGGATGTCCGATGTCCAACTCTCCACACACAGTCATGGCTGGTCTTCCCGATGTCCAACTCTCCACACAGTCATGGCTGGTCTCCCCCATGGCTGGTCTCCCCGATGTCCAACTCTCCACACACAGTCATGGCTTGTCTCCCCTCCAATGTCAAACTCTCACACACACAGTCATGGCTGGTCTTCCCGATGTCCAACTCTCCACACACAGTCATGGCTTTTCTCCCCTTGTCCAATTCTCCACACAGCAGTCATGGCTGGTCTTCCTGATGTCAACTCTCCACACACAGTCATGGCTGGTCTCCCCGATGTCCAACTCTCCACACACAGTCATGGCTGGTCTCCCCGATGTCCAACTCTCCACACACAGTCATGGCTGGTCTCCCCGATGTCCAACTCTCCACACACAGTCATGGCTGGTCTCCCCATGATGGCTGTCCAACTCTCCACACACACACAGTCATGGCTGGTCTCCCCGATGTCCAACTCTCCACACAGTCAGTCATGTCCAACTGTCATCTCTCCGATGTCCAACTCTCCACACACAGTCATGGCTTGTCTCCCCTATGTCAACTCTCCACACACAGTCATGGCTGGTCTCCCTGATGTCCAACTCTCCACACACAGTCATGGCTTGGTCTCCCCAGTCATGGCTGTCCAACTCTCCACACACAGTCATGGCTGGTCTCCCCTATGTCCAACTCTCCACACACAGTCATGGCTGGTCTCCCTGATGTCCAACTCTCCACACACAGTCATGGCTGGTCTCCCCTATGTCCAACTCTCCACACACGGTCATGGCTTGTCTCCCCTGATGTCCAACTCTCCACACACAGTCATGACTGATGGCTGGTCTCCTCCTGATGTCCAACTCTCCACACACGGTCATGGCTTGTCTCCCCTATGTCAACTCTCCACACACAGTCATGGCTGGTCTCCCGATGTCCAACTCTCCACACACAGTCATGGCTTGTCTCCCCTATGTCAACTCTCCACACACAGTCATGGCTGGTCTCCCTTGATGTCCAACTCTCCACACACAGTCATGGCTGGTCTCATGGCTGGTCCCCGATGTCCAACTCTCCACACACATGGCTTGTCATGGCTGGTCTCTCCCTGATGTCCAACTCTCCACACACACATGGGTCATGGCTGGCTGGTCTCCCCGATGTCCAACTCTCCACACACAGTCATGGCTGGTCTCCCCTGATGTCCAACTCTCCACACACGGTCATGGTCCAACTCTCCACACGGTTGGTCTCCCCTGATGTCAACTCTCCACACACAGTCATGGCTGGTCTCCCTGATGTCCAACTCTCCACACACAGTCATGGCTGGTCTCCCCGATGTCAACTCTCCACACACAGTCATGGCTGGTCTCCTTGATGTCCAACTCTCCACACACAGTCATGGCTGGTCTCCCCTATGTCCAACTCTCCACACACAGTCATGGCTGGTCTCCCCGATGTCCAACTCTCCAACACACAGTCATGGCTGGTCTCCCCGGCTTACCGGATGCAAACAAGGACCGGTCATGGCTGGAATGTTTGAAGGGTCCAACTCTGAGGCGTTGTAGCTGAACGACTGGCACATGGCTGGGTCGGATGCAAACAAGGACCCATTGAATGTTTTGAGGCGTTGTAGCTGAACGAACGGGTCGGATTTGTTTTTCATAAAAAGTGTACTTTCCTCACTTGACTCAGATGTGAATGAGCTCTCAGCTTTAGGTAGAGAAAGATCTTGCCAGAGTGTTAATACAAAAGGCCCAACAGGCATGTGTACTGTATGCTGTCTCTGCTTTCGATAATGCTGAGAAAGAGAAGGAGGACAGTGGAAGGAATAGACAGTTACAATTAAAACGTTACCTGGCAACTGGCGTCATCCAACTGTTGCAAGTTGTAGAAAAACAAGGGGTCGTGGTGGTAGGGCATTGATGTCGTCTGTGCACTGGGGGACTCCGGAAGTGACGTCATTCGTACTTGAGCTACTACTCTGAAAATGATGCCACCAACCAGCAACAGGAAAGCTCCAATAGCGTTCAGGTAGATGGAATAACCCAAGGTAGCCAAGTACTCTGCTGGCTGGTAGAGGTCAAGTACGTACACCACGAGGGTGACCGCTACCAGGATGGCTGGAACAGTTTATTTAGTATATTAGTATGATAGTCGTAGTAAGTAAAATTCCTTCAAGGCCAGTACAACCCATAGAGCCTGAGCTTTTCACGATTTATATAGCGTTAAGCGGAACAGGTGACGATAATCACGTCTCAGACAGGACGCCAGTATGATGCAGGTTTTTTAAATTCCCAAGCTAGTGCTAGTACCCATTTTGCACGTCACTTGGTTGGTTTGAGAAGTACGCGTTAAATGTCATTCCCAAGGAACACAACATCGGGCCTAGTTTTGCTAGGATTCAAACCCGAGGCCTCATGATCCCCAATCCGGGTAGCCTAACCAACTGGCCCCAAATGCCACATGGTACCGATAGTGACAAGCTATAATTAACACAAAATTTATTAAGTAACTAGACTAAAAGAAGATAATTGAAATAAAGAAAAGAAATAATGATGATAATGATCAAAAGAAGAAATGATAATAATAATGATCAGGTTAACCATAATGATAACAGTAAGATTAAAATGACACCAACGATAATAATTACAATAATGGTAATAATAATAATAATATAATAATGTGATACTATTGGTAACATATGGCACGCTACACATGTCATTCAATAGTTATTGTCATAATTATTTTCACAATAGTAACCATAAGTACAATGATTGTTAATATAAATACATAACTACATACATAAGAAATGTAAGCAGATAGATAAGATAAGAGAAATACATAATAGCCTACAAGGATGGACAAACAAGAGGAGAAAAGTATGGAGCCCAGTGCCAAGTCGTACCTGCTAAAGTACAAGCTCCCAGCACAAGCGTTGGCAGCAAGCTTATTTTCTTGCTTGAGACTCTTGTTCTTAGTAGCCACAGGACAGAGGTAAAACCTGCCAGCCCCGCCACTATAATGGCGCTAAGGTTCATCCCTCGACATGCTATCAGGGAGTCTGTACTCGAAAATAGAAAAAAAAGAAAAAAAGCCAAGAGATATTATACAATGGGTTTGGAAAAGACCGAACGTGAATAAAAGCATGTCAAGACATAAAGGGCAAACGCTAATGATGAATTAAGTGATGAATGAATATTTGAATTTGACATTTGACATTTGACATTTGACATTTGACATTTGACATTCTGATTCTGATTCTAGATTGTGTTCTTCCACGTCAGAAAATAGATTTTTTCTCAGATTCCTGCGTCTTTGCCTTCCTGGGTGATGCTATACCTGACGTGTCTAGATAATTACAACATAAAATGAAATTAGATCTATGTCCTCTTGGTGGAAGAGAGCGATAGTGTAAATCTCAATCAAGGAGTGAACTGATAGGAGGCTGGTAATTACATACATGAAATTAGATCTATGTCCTCTTGGTGGAAGAGAGCGATAGTGTAAATCTCAATCAAGGAGTGAACTGATAGGAGGCTGGTAATTACATACATGAAATTAGATCTATGTCCTCTTGGTGGAAGAGAGCGATAGTGTAAATCTCAATCAAGGAGTGAACTGATAGGAAGCTGGTAATTACATACATGAAATTAGATTTATGTCCTCTTGGTGGAAGAGAGTGATAGTGTAAATCTCAATCAAGGAGTAAACTGATAGGTGGCTGCATTCAAATAAGCAGAGTCACTGGTTTGGTTAAATTCTTTGTTCTGCTACTTCTTTATCAGGGTGGATTGTACATTTACCTCTGTAGTTGTGGTCAGTACATAGGTTATGTTGATTTATCGTTCTTTGCTAGTACATGTATGAAATGACATTGAATAATATCAAAGCCCCATAGAAGGAACAAAGACGCGACAAATATAAAGAATAGACAGAAATAAACTTGGCCACTAAGAGATTTGCACCCGCGATCTCTGTGTCGGCACCATTGCTATGAAAGGAAAGCGTGCTACCAACTGAGCTAACGTTAAAGAGTGAAGTTAGCTGTGTGTGTAGCACGCTTTCCCATAGCAACGTCTTACCATTGTGACGGCGTTAAAATATGTACAACATAAATTTACACACTCACATTATACACACCACTAGCCTTTTATAGTTTGAATATTTTAAGAGCACATAGAATATCAACCTGATGATAATTATGCCATGTGGGCTTATCCCATCACATTGCTTCATAGATACATAATCTCATCGTTATGGAAGTAAATGTCACATCCTCTCACAAACCATGTTCCACCAAACTCAAACAGGGAGAGGAGGGGGAGGAGATGACTCGGTAGTCCAGAGGCAAGGTGTCGGCCTCTCAACGAAAAGGTAGTCGGTTGGAGCGCCGCCGACGGTTGAAAAATGTTCTCGATTTTTTTCGAGCAAAATCTACGCCCCGCCCTCCCCTCCTCCCCCGGTCTAGGCAGGTGGATTGACACCTAGTCCCATCGGAGACAATACAATAAAAATGAGGTCCTGTGTGCAGATCACAACACTCTGTGCACGTTAAAGATCCCTGGCTGTTTACAGGGCAGTCCGGGCAAACTTAAAATCCTACCAAAAAAAACTGCCAAAGATCACGGATGTGGGTCAAATCAAATCAAATAAAAAATTTAACAAACAAAGCGGGGTGGGGGTGGGGGGGTGGGGGCAGTGGGGGTGTCACGTGAGTTTTTAATCACTACAACACGAGTTCAAACCCTATGTGAGCCAGGGGTGTTTTTTTTTCCTGACATTGTCCTTCCCAGAAAATCTACTTGGCTATCTTTTCACAACGAGCTGAAACGGTTTTTGAATGAAATGGCCTGCATGGCGATAATCAATGAAGCAAAGTGGGCGAGCCTGTCGTATGTGTAAAGGGGAAACGCAGACTTTAACCTCTATTATTATATTAATCAACCAACTGTATGTGTATGAGAAGATACAGATTGTAACCTCTATTATTATATTAATCAACCAACTGTATGTGTATGAGAAGATACAGATTGTAATCTCTATTATTATATTAATCAACCAACTGTATGTGTATGAGAAGATACAGATTGTAATCTCTATTATTATATTAATCAACGAACTGTATGTGTATGAGAAGATACAGATTGTAATCTCTATTATTATATTAATCAACCAATTGTATGTGTAAGGGAAACGCAGACTGTAACCTCTATTATTATATTAATCAACTAATTGTATGTGTAAGGGAGATACATATTTTAATCTCTATTATTATATTAATCAACTAATTGTATGTGTAAGGGGGATACATATTTTAATCTCTATTATTATATTAATCAACTAATTGTATGTGTAAGGAAGATACAGATTTTAATCTCTATTATTATATTAATCAACTAATTGTATGTGTAAGGGAGATACATATTTTAATCTCTATTATTATATTAATCAACTAACTGTATGTGTAAGGGGGATACAGATTGTAATCTCTATTATTATATTAATCAACTAACTGTATGTGTAAAGGGAGATACAGATTTTAATCTCTATTATTATATTAATCAACTAACTGTATGTGTAAAGGAGATACAGACTGTAAACTCTATTGTTATATTAATCAACTAACTGTAGAGATACATTCACTCTGTTTCTCGTTTACCTGGTATGTCAAGCGATTCGAAAGAATCCAATTGCAAGCACAGTGATTTGTGGCATATTTCAAACAGACCCTGGACGATGTCGTCACCTTTGTGAACCACCACTACCCAGTTAGGCGTTACCACGGCAACGATGGTCAGCAGAGTCCCCACCAGGATGACCCCAATGGTCACTAGGGTGGTAATCACCAACGAGCTTGCCATGTCGTCTGCTGACTGGACCGACTGGACAGTTTGGTCTCGTGGACAAGTTTGGAATTGAATCAAAGTTGATCAGAAGAACTAATACGGCCGGTGGGTTATGGTCTGTCAACTGGAATTAAAGTCAAACAAAAGGAATACGACTTTTAAGACATAAGACGTAAGGCATGAGACGTAAGACATACGATGTGTAAGCTATAGGAGGTAAAACATACGACATGAGACATACAGCGTAAGGCATACGATGTGTAAGCTATAGGAGGTAAAACATACGACATGAGACATACAGCGTAAGGCATACGATGTGTAAGCTATAGGAGGTAAAACATACAACATGAGACATACAGCGTAAGACATACGATGTGTAAGCATAGAGGTAAAACATACGATGTGATGTAAGCTATAGGAGGTAAAACCTACGACATGAGACATACAGCGTAAGACATACGATGTAAGCTATAGGAGGTAAAACATACGACATGAGACATACAGCGTAAGACATACGATGTGTAAGCTATAGGAGGTAAAACATACGACATGAGACATACAGCGTAAGACATACGATGTGTAAGCTATAGGAGGTAAAACATACGACATGAGACATGTAAGACATACGATGTGTAAGCTATAGGAGGTAAAACATACGACATGAGACATACAGCGTAAGACATGAGACGTAAGACATACGATGTGTAAGCTATAGGAGGTAAAACATACGACATGAGACATACAGCGTAAGGCATGAGACGTAAGACATACGATGTGTAAGCTATAGGAGGTAAAACATACGACATGAGACATACAGCGTAAGGCATGAGACGTAAGACATACGATGTGTAAGCTATAGGAGGTAAAACATACGACATGAGACATACAGCGTAAGGCATGAGACGTAAGACATACGATGTGTAAGCTATAGGAGGTAAAACATACGACATGAGACATACAGCGTAAGACATGAGACGTAAGACATACGATGTAAGCTATAGGAGGTAAAACATACGACATGAGACATACAGCGTAAGACATGAGACGTAAGACATACGATGTAAGCTATAGGAGGTAAAACCTACGACATGAGACATACAGCGTAAGACATAAGACGTAAAACATAATGCGATCAGTAAATTTAGAAAACGTCTTTAAAAAAAAGTAATATGGCTTGTCATCAAATCAAAATCCATGCCACTCATATTGCTGATATAATAATAATAATAATAATAATAATAATAATAATAATAATAATAATAATAATAATAATAATAATAATAATAATAATAATAATAATAATAATGATAATAATAATAATAATAACTATAATAATAATAATAATAATATTAATAATAATAATAATAATATTAATAATAATAATAATAATAATGATGATGATGATAATAATAATAATAATAATAATAATAATAATAATAAAAATAGTAGTAGTAATAATAATAATAATAATAATAATAATAATAATGATAATAATAATAATAATAATAATAATAATAATAATAATAATAATAATAATAATAATAATAATAATAATGATGATGATGATGATGATGATGATAATAATGATAATAATAATAATAATAATAATAATAATAGTAATAATAATGATAATAAAAATAATAATAATAATAATGATAATAATAATAATAGTAATGAGAATAATAATAATAAAAATAATAATAATAATAATAATAATAATAATAATAATAATAATAATAATAATAATAATAATAATAATAATAATAATAATAATAATAATAATAATAATAATAATAATAATAATAATAATAATAATAATAATAATAATAATAATAATAATAATACTAATAATAATAGGCTTGACAAAAAAAACCCAATTTATTGGTAAAAATGACCAGAAACCAAATGTGCCAACTGAAGCATCAAAGTCTTTTCACTGCCAAACGTGCTGTGTACATAGCATTGAAAGTCTTGACACTGCCAAACATGCTGTGTACATAGCATTGAAAGTCTTGACACTGCCAAACATGATGTGTACATAGCATTGAAAGTCTTGACACTGCCAAACATGATGTGTACATAGCATTGAGAGTCTTGTCACTGCTAAACATGCTGTGTACATAGCATTGAAACTCTTGACACTGCTAAACATGCTGTGTACATAGCATTGAAAGTCTTGACACTGCCAAACATGCTGTGTACATAGCATTGAAAGTCTTGACACTGCCAAACATGCTGTGTACATAGCATTGAAAGTCTTGACACTGCCAAACATGCTGTGTACATAGCATTGAAAGTCTTTGCTAAACACTGCTAAACTGCTGATGTGTACATAGCATTGAAAGTCTTGTCACTGCCAAACGTGATGTGTACATAGCATCTAGAGTCTTGTCACTGCCAAACATGATGTGTACATAGCATCTAGAAAGTCTTGTCACTGCCAAACATGATGTGTACATAGCATCTGAGAGTCTTGTCACTGACAAACATGCTGTGTACATAACACCGAGTCTTTTCACTGCCAAACATGATGTGTACATAACACCGAGAGTCTTTTTCACTGCCAAACGTGATGTGTACATAACACAGAGAGTCTTTTCACTGCCAAACGTGATGTGTACATAACACAGAGAGTCTTTTCACTGCCAAACGTGATGTGTACATAACACAGAGAGTCTTTTCACTGCCAAACGTGATGTGTACATAACACCGAGAGTCTTTTCACTGCCAAACGTGATGTGTACATAACACCGAGAGTCTTTTCACTGCCAAACGTGATGTGTACATAACACCGAGAGTCTTTTCACTGCCAAACGTGATGATGTGTACAAATAACACAGAGAGTCTTTTCACTGCCAAACGTGATGTTTCTTTCTTTCTCTCTTCTCTTCCTTCTTCTTCTCTTCTTTCTTCTCTCTTTCTCTCTCTTTCTCTCTCTTTCTTTCTTCTTCTTTTTTCTTTTTTCTTCTTTCTTTCTTCAATCAAACATTCCTTTCTTTAGAAAATGAACGTTTTGAGCAGAATTCTAACCAGTGACATTCTTGGAACCACATCAGAGGGGAGTAAATGTCCAATAAAAGACA
>JAXRKP010001917.1:45000-57500 GCA_037039925.1 Doris montereyensis
GCATTTGTCTGAGAGACCCGATTTATTTTACGCATTTGTCTGAGAGACTCGATTTATTTTACTCATTTGTCTGAGAGACCCGATTTATTTTACGCATTTGTCTGAGAGACCGGATTTATTTTACGCATTTGTCTGAGAGACTCGATTTATTTTACGCATTTGTCTGAGAGACTCGATTTATTTTACTCATTTGTCTGAGAGACTCGATTTATTTTACGCATTTGTCTGAGAGACCCGATTTATTTTACGCATTTGTCTGAGAGACCGGATTTATTTTACGCATTTGTCTGAGAGACTCGATTTATTTTACGCATTTGTCTGAGAGACCGGATTTATTTTACGCATTTGTCTGAGAGACTCGATTTATTTTACTCATTTGTCTGAGAGACTCGATTTATTTTACGCATTTGTCTGAGAGACCCGATTTATTTTACGCATTTGTCTGAGAGACCGGATTTATTTTACGCATTTGTCTGAGAGACTCGATTTATTTTACGCATTTGTCTGAGAGACTCGATTTATTTTACGCATTTGTCTGAGAGACTCGATTTATTTTACGCATTTGTCTGAAAGACTCGATTTACGCATTTGTCTGAGAGACCGGATTTATTTTACGCATTTGTCTGAGAGACTCGATGTATTTTACGCATTTGTCTGAGAGACTCGATTTATTTTACTCATTTGTCTGAGAAACCGGATTTATTTTACGCATTTGTCTGAGAGACTCGATTTATTTTACGCATTTGTCTGAGAGACTCGATGTATTTTACGCATTTGTCTGAGAGACTCGATTTATTTTACGCATTTGTCTGACAGACTCGATTTATTTTACGCATTTGTCTGAGAGACCGGATTTATTTTACGCATTTGTCTGAGAGACCCGATTTATTTTACGCATTTGTCTGAGAGACTCGATTTATTTTACGCATTTGTCTGAGAGACTCGATTTATTTTACGCATTTGTCTGAGAGACCGGATTTATTTTACGCATTTGTCTGAGAGACTCGATTTATTTTACGCATTTGTCTGAGAGACTCGATTTATTTTACGCATTTGTCTGAGAGACTCGATTTATTTTACGCATTTGTCTCAGAGAGCGGATTTATTTTACGCATTTGTCTGAGAGACTCGATTTATTTTACGCATTTGTCTGAGAGACCCGATTTATTTTACGCATTTGTCTGAGAGACTCGATTTATTTTACGCATTTGTTTTGGGGCTTGGGGGCGGGGGGAGGGGCATCAGACGTTCTACCGACTGAGTTACTGACGCCTACTCTTTTTTAATTGCTGCACGTGAAAACAATTTGCTACCAAGTTAGGGAGCAGAAATCCAATCTAGGTCACTAGTTTTGCACTGATGAGCACTCTGCGTCAAGTATTTAATCTGTCTTGATACATTTTTTTTCATCTAAGTTGTCTTATCTTATTCTTCATTGCAGAAGGAGTATCCTAGTTTAATCTCTCTCTCCCCCCCCAATCTTGGTGGCAAGTTGTTTTCAAGGGCAGCAATTAAACATGGATTGGTGCAATACGCCAGTATCTCAATCGGTAGAGCGTCAAATTGCCACCGAGGAGGTTTGCGTTCGATTCCCAATTCAGCCAAATTATTTGTTTGTCCCTCCTTTCGACTCAGCATCGAAATATGTAGGTAGGTGTATTCAGGCTCGGCGAAAGTAAAGGTTGTGGGGAGATCAATGCAAATTACCACATTATGGCGCATGCCTAGAATAATCAAGACTCTCTCCCTCCCCCCCTCCTGGTTAAACTTTGAATATCCGTTTGATGCAATAGTACATAATTATGTATAAATAAACTTTGAATATCTTGGGATTTACGTTTGATGCAATAGTACATAATTATGTATAAATAAACTTTGAATATCTTGGGATTTACGTTTTGCAATAGTACAATAAACTTTGAATATCATGGGATTTACGTTTGATGCAATACAGAATTATGTATAAATAAACTTTGAATATCATGGGATTTACGTTTGATGCAATAGTACATAATTATGTATAAATAAACTTTGAATATCATGGGATACGTTTCAATAGTACAGAATTATGTATAAATAAACTTTGAATATCATGGGATTTACGTTTGATGCAATAGTACATAATTATGTAAATAAATGAATATCTTGGGATTTACGTTTGATGCAATTGAATATCTTGGGATTTACGTTTGATGCAATAGTACAGAATTACGTATAAATAAACTTTGAATATCATGGGATTTACGTTTGATGCAATAGTACAGAATTATGTATAAATAAACTTTGAATATCATAGGATTTATCATGGGATTTACGTTTGATGCAATAGTGCATAAGAATGTATGAAAACACTTTGAACATCATAGGATTTACTTTTGATGCAATAGTACAGAAGAAAATATAAATAAACTTTGAATATTTTAGGATTTACTGTTGATGCAATAGTACATAATTATGTATAAATAAATTTTGAACATCATAGGATTTACTTTTGATGCAATAGTACAGAAGAAAATATAAATAAACTTTGAATATTATAGGATTTACTGTTGATGCAATAGTACATAATTATGTATAAATAAATTTTGAACATCATAGGATTTATTTTTGATGCAATAGTACAGAATTATGTATAGTAAACTTTGAACATCATGGGATTTACGTTTGATGCAATAGTACATAATTATGTATAAATAAACTTTGAACATCATAGGATTTATCTGTTTGATGCAATAGTACAGAATTATGTATTAAACTTTTGAACATCATATACTGTTTGATAAACAGAATTATGTAACATAAATCATAGGATTTACGTTTGATGCAATAGTACAGAATTATGTATACATAAACTTTGAACATCATGGGATTTACGTTTGATGCAATAGTACAGAATTATGTATACATAAACTTTGAACATCATAAGATTTACTGTTGATGCAATAGTATAAATAAAACCTTGAACATCATAAGAATTATGTAGTATTAATACATAAACTTTGAACATCATAAGATTTACTGTTGATGCAATAGTACAGAATTATGTATACATAAACTTTGAACATCACTGTTGATGCAATAGTACAGAATTATTTACACTTTTTGATGCAATAGTACATAAGAATGTGTATAGATTGTACCTGTGGGCAGCTAAAGATGCCAGAGGTGGAGTCATAGCCCCCGCCAACGTTGGTAAAAATCGTGTCATACACAACCTTCTTGTTGGTCGTCAGGTACTCATGATGGGCCAGGCCAGCTGAGAATGCGACTTCTGTCTGGACCTGAGCTGTTGACGTATCAAGATGAAAGAGAAGCTAGTTGTATACAATTGTTTCGTTATCTAGGACACAATTGATGGTCTTAACAGCAAGAGTAGTAGTTTTAGTCACGATGCCATTTGCTTAAAACCTTGGCTGGCCTAGGGTCGTTTTTCATTTCACTCTCTTTTCCACATTTAATTAAGACGTGAAGGAGTCCTCAGCTAGAGGCAGATAATAATCTTGCCATAGAGTAAGTATTAAAACACCTAATAACCTGTAGCTGTGCCTTGCGCTCCCTGGACAAGCAAGAGCTTTCAATGCAATGGTCTCCTGGGGGTGGGTGGGAATAAGCAATGTGTTACAGGTGAGTCTACATTTGTACAGGCACGAAAACTAAAAATCCATCTTTAGTTAAATCAGTTGAACGATGGAATAAGGTAAGGTTTGTTGTTGTGGTGAGGAAGCGTTGTAAACACTCAGGATGGTGCTCAGTCATCAAGTAACTCACAAGGCTGTCCCGAGTTCTAGCGTTTCGATTGGGTGGGAATCTGGCCCCGAAAATAACCACCAATCAGAATATATGACCGAATGCAACCCGAGTAAGTTTCTATGTCCACACTGAATAATGCTTATCTCCGATAGGTACTGCGTGAGTTGTGACTTTGAATCTCAATTTCACCTGACAAAACATTTAATATTGTTGGGAAATAATATTTTCACTCTTCTCTTATTGTCACTATATAAAAATACGAAAGGAGACCATTAAACACCATAACGTGTCCCGATTTGAGGACATGGGAATCACAGTCTTTCACATAACTCAATTGCACTGAAGATGCCTTTCCTGTTGTAGTTTGTTGTTGTTTTGTTGTTGTTTTTGGGTTTTTTTTGTCGTTGTTGTTGTTGTTTTGTTCTTGTTTTTTGTTGTTATTTTTGGGTTTTTTGTTGTTGTTTTTGTTTTGTTTTTTGTTTTTTTAGGGGATTCAAGCTATGTTGTGCCGTGGTCGATGATGTTAGCTCTTTGTCGCAATGCACCTTTCCTTTCGCTATTGAATGTTCTAGGTCTGCTCGTCTCCTGACGTGAGTGTTCAATGTAAGCCATTTCTTCTTCAATTTAATGAATAAGTGATCTCCCCATCTTTGTTCTTTTCTTTCTTGTTCCTTTTTCATACTCTGTTTTCGATGGAATTTTAGCATGTGTTTTAAAAAAAACTCACTTTTGCACCTCTGACTGTTTTCTAAGTTTCAGTGCTCACCATCCAGGGCTTGGTTGACATACTTTGATTAACACCAAGCAAAAAGAACAAAACCAACGAAGGATCAAAGCGTGACAGCAGCCTAGTTGATGGCTGTACATCGTATCTCATCGTATCTCATCGTATCTCATCGTATCTCATCGTATCACATCGTATCTCATCGTATCACATCGTATCACATCGTATCACATCGTATCACATCGTATCACATCGTATCTCATCGTATCTCATCGTATCTCATCGTATCACATCGTATCACATCGTATCACATCGTATCACATCGTATCATATCGTATCTCATCGTATCACATCGTATCACATCGTATCTCATCGTATCACATCGTATCACATCGTATCTCATCGTATCACATCGTATCACATCGTATCTCATCGTATCATATCGTATCATCGTATCTCATCACATCGTATCACATCGTTTCACATCGTATCACATCGTATCACATCGTATCACATCGTATCACATCGTATCTCATCGTATCATATCGTATCACATCGTATCACATCGTATCACATCGTATCACATCGTATCACATCGTATCACATCGTATCTCATCGTATCATATCGTATCACATCGTATCACATCGTATCACATCGTATCACATCGTATCTCATCGTATCACATCGTATCTCATCGTATCTCATCGTATCACATCGTATCTCATCGTATCACATCGTATCACATCGTATCACATCGTATCACATCGTATCACATCGTATCACATCGTATCACATCGTATCACATCGTATCTCATCGTATCTCATCGTATCACATCGTATCACATCGTATCTCATCGTATCACATCGTATCACATCGTATCTCATCGTATCACATCGTATCTCATCGTATCACATCGTATCACATCGTATCACATCGTATCTCATCGTATCACATCGTATCACATCGTATCACATCGTATCACATCGTATCTCATCGTATCTCATCGTATCACATCGTATCAGATCGCATCACATCGTATGACATCGTATAAATGTATCCCATCAAATCTTAATACAATCATCGAATTTCAAAATGACTCATCCTACAATAATAAATCAAAACAATGACTGTACATTCATTTATCTTATGAATATTTTAGATTATACAATTTCATTAATTCATCGTATGAATATTTTAGATTAAACAATGACTCATTAATTCATCTTATGAATATTTTAGATTATACAACTCATTAATTCATCGTATGAATATTTTAGATTATACAACTCCTTAGCAATGGCGGTTTGAAAAGAATTCATATTTTTTAATGTTTTATTTTGAAATGTAAACTGTTCAATATTTTGACCTGTTCAAAACTGTAAACTGGTCCATGCCATTTATAGAAATAAGTTTTAGCTTAGGACAGATGTAAAGCACGTACACCCGCTTACATAAATGTTCATGTCTACTACACACGCTTACATAAATGTTCATGTCTACTACACACGCTTACATAAACGTTCATGTCTACTACACACGCTTACATAAATGTTCATTTTTACTACACGCGCTTACATAAATGTTCATGTCTACTACACCCGCTTACATAAACGTTCATGTCTACTACACACGCTTACATAAATGTTCATGTCTACTACACCCGCTTACATAAATGTTCATGTCTACTACACCCGCTTACATAAACATTCATGTCTACTACACACGCTTACATAAATAGTCATGTCTACTACACACGCTTACATAAATGTTCATGTCTACTACACACGCTTACATAAATGTTCATGTCTACTACACACGCTTACATAAATGTTCATGTCTACTATACCCTACCACAGGTTATATCGTTAGCTTAAAAAAGAAAGCAGTTAAAAAAAGTGAAATAATTAAGAAAATGTACACGATATAATTTATTTATATTGATACATTAAACAGATACAAATAAACACGATTATAAAACTTGAAGACTTTGGAAAGAATTATAGGTATTAAAGTAACGAATTGTTTAAACGTTGACAACCATAGAAAAAGATCATATTTCTAAACATACATATAGCCTATATAATTGTGAGGCTTTTCCCAACCACAAATTCAATCTCGTTCTGATCACAATGGGATTAAAAACTAACTAGGCTTTGTGGTAATGATAGATTGTTATTAAACATTTGTTCTCCTATTCACGTTGTGCAATTATTGCGTTTGTGTGAAGCCTTACCGTACGTCCACTGAGAAAGGAACGATACCAGGATTACAACGTAGAAAGCGCCCATGATGAAGAAGATTGAATTTGAATAGAAATCTCTGGTCTTCCTTACTTGCAAGTTGGAGTGCTGACGGTTACAAGACAACCAACGACTCTGTCTTATCTGCCTGCGAAGAGCACAGTGCGACTAGGATAATCCCTTGCTTAGTCTCTCGATGACTGGTTGACACAGAAGTCAAAATACGTCACGTCATTGTATGCCAGCTGAACCCTCCAAAAAAAAAGATACTTAACCCAAAGAAAAACTTTAATAACTTTCGCAATATTGACTTAAAACGCACCAAAATTTAACAGATGTTAGTTCATTAATCCCCATTTTGTATGGTGTTATATTTAAACTTCTCCGTTACGGCATCCTCAGACATTCAGTTCTATACCAAACAAAGGTCCACTGTCATGAAAACGTATTTAGAGACAAATTATTCACCTAAGAAAACTCGTGCTTTAAAAAAAAAGAATAATGTGGAATTGACAGGCGATTGCTCAAATGAAATTCCCAAAGTAAGGTGACTATCTTAAAATGGGTATATGACTTAAAACAACATACATCAGTAGAAAATAATAACAAAAGGTCTGAGTTAAGATAAAGACATCTGGATGTCCATCTACAATGAGGACTCCTGACATCACAATCGTCAACGATTCCATGAGTTCAATCATCAACGATTCTATGAGTCCAATCGTCAACGATTCTATGAGTCCAATCGTCAACGATTCCATGAGTCCAATCATCAACGATTCCATGGGTCCAATCGTCAACGATTCTATGAGTTCAATCATCAACAATTCCATGGGTCCAATCGTCAACGATTCCATGAGTCCAATCGTCAACGATTCCATCGTCCAATCGTCAACGATTCCATGAGTCCAATCATCAACAATTCCATGAGTCCAATCGTCAACGATTCCATGAGTCCAATCGTCAAGATTCCAATCGTCAACGATTCCATGAGTCCAATCGTCAACGATTCCAATGAGTCCAATCATCAACGATTCCATGAGTCCAATCGTCAACGATTCCATGAGTCCAATCGTCAACGATTCCATGAGTCCAATCGTCAACGATTCCATGAGTCCAATCGTCAACGATTCCATGAGTCCAATCGTCAACGATTTCATGAGTCCAATCGTCCATGAGTCCGATCGTCAACGATTCCATGAGTCCAATCGTCAACGATTTCATGAGTCCAATCGTCAACGATTCCATGAGTCCAATCGTCAACGATTTCATGAGTCAACGATTCCATGAGTCCAATCATCAACGATTCCATGAGTCAACGATTCCATGGGTCCAATCGTCAACGATTTCATGCGTCCAATTATCAACGATTCCATGAGTCCAATCGTCAACGATTCGTCCAATCGTGAGTTCAATTATCAACGATTCCATGCGTCCAATCGTCAACGATTTCATGAGTGATGGCCCAGAGAAATCTATTTATTAGACGCAGGGCCAACGAAATTAAAAGTTCAAGAGAAACGGTAAGAATAACACAAATAACAACATCAATATGGGCAAGCCGATGGCTGCCGACATAGCCGTCGCAGGTTCGATCCCTATGGTGGCCAGAATTTGTTTTTGTGTATTCCTTGTATTTGTCTGATCTTTGTTCCTATGGGACTTTAGTAGTTTTGAATGTCATTTCTTTCTTCACTTTTCCACACTGCGAAAGCAACCCTTCGTTGGATAGCGCTGCATTTCGGAACATGGGTCGTGTCAGCCGTGGTACACCTTGAACCCTGGGCCAGTCACAGTCCCGATCTCAACTAGATAAAGCAAAAATAAATCGTATATATGATCCAGTGCATAATATTATCAAAGAAGCCTAACTATTTTTGTTAACGGAGTGACTATTTGTAGTACTACTACCAAAGGCCAAAAGCCAGTTTTTCCAGATTCGTAGTACTACTAGTAGTAGTAGGCTTTATAGTTTATAGCCTATTGGTACTCATTGGTAGTACTTTAGTAGTAATAGTACTACAAATAGAGAAGAATGGTTTAGTAATAGTACTACAAATAGGAGAGAAGGCTTTATAGCCTATTGGTAGTAGTAATAGTAATAGTACTACAAATAGGGAGAGTAGTAGGCTTTATAGCCGATTGGTAGTAGTAATAGTACTACAAATAGGGCTATTGGTAGTAGTACTACAAATAGGCTTGCCTTTTGTTAATTATCTTCAAAATTGTATCATCATGCCCTAACGCCTATCGTGGGGAATTTCCAACAAGCAAGAAGTCTCCAGCTATCCATGTCTTCTACCATATTGTCCCCCTCTCTGCAAGCATTCATCGTGGTTTGTTTCTGTTTCAGTAGCTTTCCATTCTTACATGAATGATGTTTGCAAAATATCTCATGCACTTAACGATTTGCATGAACTTAAACATTTTACAGATTATCAATGTTACAGAAATGAAAAGTTCTTTAAATGACAAATGTTATGTGGTTTGTTCAACTGCCTTGTTACTTTTTCATTGCATATTATTATGGACTTTTTTTCCCCTTCACAGCTGAGACAGAAATAAATGCGCAGTTAGGCCACACTACTTGTAGCGTCGGTTAGGCTGCCAGACTGGGTATCATGAGGTCCCAAGTTCGAATCCTAGCTAATCCAGATGCGACGCGTGTTCTCCGTGGGAAAGACACTTTACGCATTTTCCCCACTCTACCCAGGGGCAAATGGTTACAAGCACTAGCTTGGGAGTAAAAACCCGCGTCAGACTATCGTCCTGGCCAGGATATTATTATTGTCACTTTTTGTGTTTCACGCTATAGAAACGTCTGAATAGCCTTGAGGAATTTCACTTTACTCTAGGCTACATTACTTGGTACCTTAACGTCCACAACTCCAATCTTAGTGTTAGTATTAGATAGCCACGACTTTTGTGTTCCATGGAGAAGACACTTAATATTTATTTCCCGCCTAGACACAGGTACAGATTATCGAATGTAAAGTTTGCAACAGACTATACAGTTCTACGCCGTTCATTCTATAGAAACCAGGAAAAGCTCCAGGTCTACAGCTGCAACTTCCTTGAAGTAAACTTTCTAAAACTTTGGTGGTCAAGGAATCATATATAAAAGGACAGACACTAAATGTCTGCGTGACCTCTTTTGACTTTACCTGTTCACCTCACCTCAAGCCTGTTCGTGCTTTATCACAGAACATTGCGGATTCCATAGTCATTCTCCAAATTGTCGTTAGTCGGAGTGTTACAGGACAGCTAATGTCTATGATGGTCTGATTAACAGGCTTAGATTAGGCTACCAGCTGACCAGATTTCGTCTCTTCGTATCCGTGACCAATTAAATTACAGGGACACAGTTTATGTATCATCTCAGTATCGCGGCCGAATTAATTTGAAAAAAAAAACAAAAACAAAAACCCAAACAATGCAAAACAAAACAAAAACAAAAACCCAAATAATGCACAAAAAAACCCCAACAAAAACCCGAACAATGCAAAACAAAAACGAAAAAAAAACCAAACAATGAACACAACCCCCACCCCAAAAAACCCCAAAAAAAAACAAAAAAAAGGCAAACTAGGCCTGAGAACACGGTCAAGGCCATAATTTTGTATGGCTTTGCTGCATCCATTCTTTGACATTTATAATACCAAAAAGTAATAATGTAAAAATTGATTCTCTTGCACACGCAGGAATTCATTCGGTTTGCCTGATTGTTTTGTGTGTGTGTTTGTTTTGTTGAGCTTTTGTGTGTGTGCTTTTAATAAAAACATAAATTATTTCAAAATTGACCAATTAACTAGAGTGACTTGTAGTCACGCTTATCCGTATGCTAAAGCAAACATTTATTAACGAGAAAATTATTATTATCATTATTATTATTATTATTATTATTATTATTATTATTATTATTATTATTATTATTATTATTATTATTATTATTATTATTATTATTATTATTATTATTAGTATTAATATTATTATTATTAATATCATTATTAGTATTATTATTATTATTATTATTATTATTATTATTATTATTATTATTATTATTATTATTATTATTATTATTATTATTATTATTATATATTATTATTATCCTTATTATTATACATATTATTATTCCTAATTATTATTATATATTATTATTATTATTATTATTATTATTATTATTATTATTATTTTATTATTATTATCATCATCATCATTATTATTATTATTATAAATATTATTATTATTATTATTTTTATTCTTTTTTTATTATCATCATCATCATCATAACCATCATCATCATCATCACCATCATCATTATTATTATCATTTTAAAAAATTATTATATTATTGTTATTATCATTATTATTATTGTTATTATTATTGTTATTATTAGTATTATTATCATCCCTATTATTATTATTATCATTATTATTGTAATTGTTATTATTATTATTATTATTATTATTATTATTATTGTTATTATTATTATCATTATTATTATTATTATTATTATTTTTATGATTATTATTATTATAATTATTATTATTATTCTGATTATTATTATTATTAATATTATTATTATTATTATTATTATTATTATTATTATTATTATTAATATTATTATTATTATTATTATTATTATTATTATTATTATTATTATTATTATCATTATTATTATAAATATTATTATTGTAATTATTATTAGTATTATTATTGTTATTATTATTCTTACTATCATTATGTTATCATTATTATTGTTATTATTATTATTACTATCATTATTGTTATCATTATTATTATAAATATTATTATTGTTGTTATTATTATTAATAATATTATTATTATTATTTTATATTATTTATATTGTTATTATTACGTCATTATTATTGTTATTATCATTTTTAATGTGGATAATATATAAGAATATCTTGTTTTGTTTTGAGATAATACTTAAATGAGTAATTGATCAAACTGAGGCCGAGTTTAAAGGTAATAGCTCCGATTCAAGGGTTCTCTGAATCATTCCGTTTATAATAATATATATATATATATATATATATATATATATATATATATATATATATATATATATATATATATATATATATATATATATATATATATATATAAATTTACCTATGTAGTCAAACATATCATCTTTAAACTCAGAGACATATCATACCTTTTCAGAGGCGATGTAGGTCACTTGACTTTTAAATGCCCCATACATCTCAAAATAACCATGATTGGTCTGAAGGAACTGCTTTTTAAAATAATGTTTTCAAGTAGCAGTTTGACAAAAAGTCTTATGCAGAAAATAGTTTTGCTTGAGTAATTGCTGTCCTTTATCCTAATGACAAATCACTGCAGTCAGTAAGCAAAACGACATACAGAGCAATGTAATCAAAAGTGTTTCATATACCCAGAGACAAAGTCTGGCAGAGACACAATATTCACTTAGAGGGAAAGAATGGTGTATACAATGATTGGTAGATATGTAAACAGATACAAAGAAAACGTTAAATGTTTGGTTAGATATGTAGATAGATCAATAGATTGGTTTATAGATAGACAGATAGGCATACATACACATAAAATATAGATAGACAGATAGACATACATACAAAATATAGATAGACAGATGGACATATATACACATTCACTATAGATAGACAGATAGACATACATACATACACATAAACTATAGATAGACAGGCATACATACATACACATAAACTATAGATAGACAGATAAACATACATACACATAAACTATAGACAG
>JAXRKP010001917.1:62500-70000 GCA_037039925.1 Doris montereyensis
GGCAGGCAAGATCGAGCTCGATCTTGTGTCGTCACGAGAATAGCCGAGGCAGCAGAAGTAGCAGCAACGTCAACAACAAAAATCTTTCTTTAACGAGACAGATGCATCTGTACAAGAAATAAATCTGTTGCATGTATGGTGTGGAGCGTGGGATCCAAAATTTGTTTTTATTCTACTTCTCATTTTTCTTCATTCTATTTCTCTTTTCTTCTTCTTCATAACGTCTCTAATACTACAATACTAATACATAATATGTAGTATATTATACTACTAGATCTACTCTACTACTAATTATAACGATAGGAATACCAGCACCAACAATAATAATAATACTCTACTACTACTACTTCTACTACTATTACTATTACTACTACTACTCTACTACTACTACCACTACTATTACTACTACTACTACTACTACTACTACTACTACTACTACTACTACCTAATATTACCACCACCACTACTACTACTACTATTACTATTACTACTGCTACTACTTCTACTACTACTATCGGTACTACTAGATAACTAATAAGCTAATTAATAACAAAAACAACACCAACAACGCTAAGACAAAAACTAGATTTAGATTAGAATATGTATTTAAGCCTATAAGATATGTGGTAGATTTAGATCTGAGTGCAGTAAATAAAATGAACAAAAAGTGAGAGGGGCGTTTATAATAGATCTCGAAGCAACACAAGACTGGACTTCGAAGGTCGAGCTAAAAAAAGCTCAAAGCAACATAGTATCGGACTTTGAAGGCCGATCAAGATTAATCTTATTAAGATCATAGGATCATATAATCAAGATCTCATATTAGCTTATTAAGATCGAAGCAACATAGGATGGGACTTTGAAGGTCTATCTTTAATCAAGGCCTCCCATTGGCTCACTAAGATCGAAGCAACACAGACTAAAAATTCGAGCCTCGACCTATGAACGCTCATGCCTCGACCCATCGGGAGTGGGGGTGACATGGCGTGTGGTGACGCCTCCTCTCTCTCTCTCTCTCTCTCTCTCTCTCTCTCTCACACATCATCGCCGTCACCGGCTCAGTGGATGATGAGGGTGGTGAACCAGCGCATGCAATGGCACACATTCGCATTTGGCCTAGATCTAGACGTAGATGTAGTTAAAACACGATGCCTAGTTTTGCCTAGTTCTACACGGAAGCACATGCGTGGACAGTGCGGGAATGTATTAGATAGAGGGCTATATTAACAATTTGGTTCCATAAGATTATGATTATTATAGTCATGGGTGTGTGTGTGTGTGTGTGTGTGTGTGTGTGTATGTGTGGGTATGTGAACGTAATATGTGAATTGATGATTATGAATCAAATTTTAATACCAAACCCGGAAATAAAATAGGTCCACTTCTTAAAGACAATTTAGGGAAAGGGGTTGTCACAGGTCAAAGGTCTTAGCATGTTAATATTCTATAAGATAATGTTGACATATATTTGAATTTCATGAACAAACACTGTAAGAACGGTCAAAAACGGAAGAGACATTAAAGACGAAAGGATCTCTTTTTATAATTCCCCTAATTCATTTTTTTAAAATGCACATCTTTAACTCCTCAACGTAGGCTGAAATGTAAAGATCTATGAATTACAAGATATCAAAGTGTGTCACATTACACCATGAGGAAATGGTTAATTACCAACACCTCCTTCAAAGCCACGAGATCCATAGCATCGTGGCCGAGGCGATTAGGAATGGGTTTGTCACAGGTCAAAGGTCAGCACGTTAATATTCTATATGATAATGTTGACAAATATTTGAATTTCATAAACAAACACTGTAAGAACGGGTAAGCTCGCCTCGATTGTGGCTCATCTCGTGTCATTAGTTTTGGACAAGTGATAGCACACGTCAGACTCAGCGCTTTCAATTTATGCTTTGTAGTCAATCGGAACCTGGGTGTAGTGTAGACTTACTATTAGTAAGGAAACTTGTGTGAACTATATTTAGCACAGACACGTCATTGTTGGCTATAGGAAAGAGGATGAGCCTCCCCCCTCCTATCTCCTATCTCCTTCTCCCACCCCCCCACCCCCCCTTTGCAGGTCTTCAGTTTGACGGCTTAGTAATGACGTTATCTGTTTGATTGTTAAATTAAATGCTAGTCGCTATTTCTCTACGGTTAAATCTAAGCTTTGAAGTGAACTGAGGGGCAGAGGATGAAGTTCACATATTGACTAGTATTACATGCCGAGGCTCCAGTTTCAACAACTCTAGCTTGAAAGTTTTGACGAAAAAGAAATGTTGGTCTAAACAGCTCGATATCACTAGCAATTTGGTCTCTCTTACATACTTAAGTCCGTGGTCTGGGATGAGCCTCGGCCACCGACGACACCCAGCCATCGAACTCTGTTCTGGGCTGTCTGCTGAATTCCTATCCAGCTGGTTCCCTGCATCAATTTCTGCTCTTCAGTGTCTCGCCTCCAGGTGCTGTGAGGTTGGCCTCTCTTTCTTTTCCCTGCGAGTTCCAGGTCAGAGACTGGCTTGCGGTGCTGGATGCTTTGATCTCTCGGCGATCAGAAAATGAGAGGGTCTTTATTGAGTTATTTCGGAGATGAAGGTTTAAAATCCAATTGACAGTTCAGTTTAAACCCGGCATGCACCTTCATCTTCTGGAAATCTTCAATATTTGGTGTGGATAAAATCATCAATCATCAAACGAACACATAGTCAATCTGTTTATTCTCTTTTTCAGCGGCGAATTATACCTGGAGTTGTGACAAAAATGACGTCTACGAGACAGTTACATAAAGGTAACTATAGTAATCGCTTACCTTATGCTGTTCAACATGTCATTTTCAATGAGGAGTAACACTGTTGTCATGGACAGGTAACTATAGAAATCGATTCTTTTACGCTGCAACGCTGTTGGCCAGTAACGCTGTTGTCATGGAGTTACATAAAGGTAACTATAGTAATCGATTCTTCTTACCTGTAATAAGCTGTTCAACATGTCATTTCCAATGAGGAGTAACACTGTTGTCATGGAGCTGAATAAAGGTAACTATAGAAATCGATTCTTTTTACCTGTAATAAGCTCTTCAACATGGCATGTTAAATGAGGAGTAACGCTGTTGTCATGGAGTTAAATAAAGGTAACTAATATGTCATGTCAATTAAATCGATTCTTCTTACCAATGTAATCGAACTGTTCAACATGTCATGTCCAATAAGGAGAAATCAACCTGTTGTCACGGAGCTAAATAGGTGACCTACAGAAATCGATTCTCGTTTACCTGTAATAAGCTGTTCAACATGTCATTTCCATGACAAGTAATGCTGTTGTCATGAAGCTAAATAAAGGTAATTACAGAAATCGATTCCTTCTTACTTGTAATAAGCTTTTCAACATGGTATTGTCCAATGAGTAGTAACGCTGTTGTCATGGGAGTTAAATAAAGGTAATTACAGAAATCGATTCTTCTTACCTGTAATAAGCTGTTCGACATGTCGTTTCTAATGAGGATTAACACTGTTGTTTTGAGTTAAATAAAAAGTAAATTAGTAATCGATTCTTCTTACCTGTTATAACCTGTTCAACATGTCATGTCCAATGAGAATTAACGCTGTTGTCATGGAGCTAAATAAAAGTAACTAAAGTAATCGATTCTTTTACCTGCAATCTCTTAATCGATGTGTCATGTCAATTAAATTAGATTCGATCAAACAGAACAATAAAAAATCGACCAATCAAAACAATCGACTAATCGAACCGATCAACCAATCACTATATCTACACATCGACCCCCAAAACAACTACTCAACCTGTTGATAATCTGATTTGCTCTATTTCAGGTGATTTGGTTCACATTTGACACGGGACCAGTTTGCTTTGATGGAGAGTTACATCTGTATGGAGATCCCATGGAGGTTTACACGACTTTCAGTGGCTATTCTGCTCTTCTTCAAGCAAACTAAAGACACACGCTAATAGTAAAATAAAGGTGGTTAGGTGTCTGGTAGCTGGGCAAATCCGAGTTTTATTTTTGTATTAGTGCAATGTATATTTGTTTTCGTTCCGTTTTAAATCATAATAACCATAATGGTTCATCGTACTTTTTTAATAAGCAGCCTTAGGACACGATAATCTTAATGACAGTATAAGATGTTATGTTTTGTGTACAAAATAATAAATTTGTAAATTCAGATTCTCTCAGTACCTTTATCAACACTTTTATGTTTGCTTGTGTCTCCTGAAATTGTTGACGATTAAGATATAACGTTGGATTAAAATATGTCCTTAATTATAATTATAGGCGCAAGTCGTTTCAGCTAAAGAAAGATTAAAAGGCGACCATCAAACTTACTGTAAACGTTCTCAGGTGTAAAGAGTACGCTACGGAAACATGACGTAGTTATCGGAAATCTGCATCAAGGTTTTAATGTTTAACACACCCTCTTGTAAAGATCAACATGATTGGTGTTTGAGTTTGAATTTGATATGATATGATTTGATTTGATTTGATTTGACCCACAGCTACAATGAAGGTGGTCTTGGGGTTTTGGTAGGATCTTTTAATTTTGCCTGGATTGCCCTATAAACAGGCAATGTATTGACGTGTACAAAGCGTTTGGATCATGTACACGGGTTCTCCGTTTTATCGTTCATCTCCGATGGAACTAGGTGTCAACCCACCTACCTGGATCAAAAGGGGGGAGGGAGGGGGGAGCGGGAGAGGGTAGGGTGCAGTTTACTCAAAAAAGATTTTTCAGCCTTCCTCATGAAAGCATGGCAGCCTTCCGAGGCTTGAACGCATGGCCTTTTGAGTGCCAGACATTTTGCCTCTGGACTACCAAGTCTCCATACGATTGAGAAGAACACGAGTTGTCATGTAAAGATTGTCATGTAAAGATTGTCATGTAAAGGTTGTCATGTAAAGATTGTCATGTAAAGATTGTCATGTAAAGATTTGTCATGTAAAGGTTGTCATGTAAAGATTGTCATGTAAAGGTTGTCATGTAAAGATAAAGATCGTCATGTAAAGGTTGTCAAGTAAAGGTTGTCATGTAAAGGTTGTCATGTAAAGGTTGTCATGTAAACGGTTTCATGTAAAGGTTTTCACGCAAAGGTTGTCATGTAAAGGTTGTCATGTAAAGGTTTATGTGTAAAGGTTGCCATGTAAAGGTTGTTATGAGAGGTGTAGTAACACAATCGGTAATGTTGTGAGATTGTCGTCACGACGGCTCTGTTAAAGACACTGACTGACCAGTTTTCCTTTCCCCATTGTGTTCTACTCTTAGAAAGGTACGCCACTCTGACGTCCTCTCTTGACTCACGAATGATATAATACCCAGCTATACGTAGAGAAATGTAGTTAGATTGATAGTATGAAGTGTTGTATAGGCAGCTGTACTTTAGACACGCTCTTGGAGAAGTTGAGCAGGATTATAAATGAAGTGGCATTCTCATCTGACATAATGTAAAGCCTGTGCGCCTGGAGTTGCGCGGAGATGTTGACATGAAATCAATCTTGATCTTTTTGTCTTTAAAGGTTTACCGCACAATGAGAATGGAACACAAAGAATTAACATCGCGAGGGGAAGGCTTTCAAAAATCTTTATTTTGATGTCAGTGGCAATTTATTCAATATTTTAGGCATTCAATTCAATTCATAAAATATTATCTGTAATGGATACACAAATTATTGTAAAATACAAACAAAAACCCCACACATTTTTTAACTTGAACAGGAAATGAAGCAAACAGCTGATTCTTTAATAACGTTACGGAACTTTAGAGATTTTGTTTTCGATCCTATGGGCTGTGTAGGGTGGACCTATTATTGCACTGAAAGTAATGCTGAAAGAGGAGAATAATAGGGTGGAAGAGGGATATTTCTTTTTTTTACTGATAGGCATACACAAAGTCAGGACACACTCTAATCAATTTGAGCTCATCATTATTATTTCTGCTGCCATGGGTGAGCAGTGAACGTCTTCAACGCAATGCTTATCATAACACATGGAACTAGAAAAGGCTAACTTCTTCTTCTTCTTTCTTCTTCTTCTTCTTCTTCTTCTTCTTCTTCTTCTTTCTTCTTCTTCTTCTTATTATTATTATTATTATTATTATTATTATTATTATGTTGTAGTTTTTGCATTGCTTTTTCCATATCAGCTTTACTTTGGCCGAGTCTGAACAGGCCTAGGTACTCATTTATTGCCGGGCATAAATAATACCTGCTATTGACCGGTTATGTGTCCACTCCAGCATCCTGTTATTTTTACCCTACTGTCAATCCCAACTGGTGATATATTCTGTGTTTGACTACAAATAGACTGACTCCTGTGTGAATTTAGTTATTTGGGGATTTTGCTTTGTAAACGAATATCAATTCTTACATTTGTAAACGAATATGTCAATTCTTACATTTGTAAACGAATATGTCAATTCTTACATTTGGCATACAACGACATGAATTGCATTCCAAAATTCCATTTCATGGATAACTTGAAAACATTTACATAATTTGTCAAACTGTATTATTCAATGCTCTCAGAAATAATTGAATTATAACTAAGCAGGTCAAATAAACAGCTCATTATATCATTGTTCTGGGATTAATAATTGTTCAATAAGAGATAATAAAGAAATATTAACTTTACAAATCTGTGATTTCAAAACATTAACTTTACAAATCTGTAAATTTAAAACATTAACTTAACAAATCTGTGATTTCAAAACGTTTAACTTTTACAAATCTGTGATTTCAAAATATTTACTTTACAAATCTGTGATTTCAAAATATTAACTTACAAATCTGTGATTTCAAAATATTAACTTTACAAATCTGTGATTTCAAAACATTAACTGACTTATTGTGATTATAAGACAAAAAACGTTTTCACACTTAAAAAAAAAAGAATAAAGATGTCTCCGACACAGCTAAGAAATCTGGGTCATGAAAGAATTTGATTATGTTCTGTATGATAATTATGATAAACAATATCTGACATAATTAATTATTGATTATTTTGTAAAAATAATCTTCAATAATAATATTATAATAATTTTCCTCGTATATTCTTTTTTCCTCTCTAGTTTCATGGTTCAATGTCAATAAGCGTTCTCTCTTCTCCCTGATAGCAAAGTGTGTGGTTCTAACTGGTAGCCTTTATATGTTGTAGTTTTGCACAATAAAAGGCTAGTCAAAGAGATAGATAGATATAGAAGATAGATAGATAGATATATAGATAGAGAGAGAGAGAGAGAGAGAGAGAGAGAGAGAGAGAGAGAGAGAGAGAGAGAGAGAAAGAGAGAGAGAGAGAGAGAGAGAGAGAGAGAGAGAGAGAGAGAGAGAGAGAGAGAGAGAGAGAGAGAGAGAGAGAGAGAGAGAGAGAGAGAGAGAGAGAGAGAGAGAGAGAGAGAGAGAGAGAGAGAGAGAGTGGCAGACAGACAGACAGACAGACAGACAAAAGCCTTTTTTATTTTCGCTTTTATCTTCCATGCGTGTTGCTTGTATTTTGT
>JAXRKP010001917.1:75000-77500 GCA_037039925.1 Doris montereyensis
CGATGGCGGTGACACAGCACAACGTTACATCATAGAGACCTTTTTTTAGTTGTTGATAACGTTGATAATGTTGATAAAATTTGATCTGTTGTGGACCAAAGGTTTTTGCCTTATTTGTTTTTTACAGCCATCCTTGCACAAGATATGTTTTTTTAAATCTATTCGATTATTCAGTTAGAGTATATTGGCAAGTGTCTCAATTGCCTTTTTGACACTATTTTTCTTAACATTTCATTTATGTGTTTCTCATACATAATTAGTGAGAAATCATTCATTGTATTAATTATGTTGGACAACAACATTATAAACATAATTACATATGTTTTAGCTTCCCACTACGCTTAACTATTACATTACATGCACTTGAAACTGAAATTGAAACCACTGCGTTTATGGTAAATTCAGACATGATTTTGTCAAAACACAATATGAAGTGATAATATATATATATATATATAAATATATATATATATATATATATATATATATATATATATATCGATGTACTAACTTTCCCCTTCAATTTATCAGTTCATAAGGGATGTGTGGCTCTTTGAAATTCAATTGCCTCCCTTGCAAAAATGCAGTCCTAACCAAGGGATATCACTCATGTATCACCGACTTGATTTATAACGATTATCTCCTCCTGTATTTGCACATTAACGAACGTGTTTTTAATCTATTTTATTCCATACTATTTTTCAAGCCAGGCTCGAATCAAAAGCTTCCTGTTTTCTGAATTCTTTGCCTGAAACAGTTCGACATGTCATGTCATGTCATGCCATGTCATGTCATGTGATGTCATGTGATGCTGACAACTTTCGTTTATCTCTCTTTGGTTTTGTCGTCAACAGAACCAAAAGCCATCTTAACGTTCTTCTACATCGTCTTTGAGCTGTGTTGTGTTACATTTGCGTTGGCTTGTTTTGAGACACTCAACGTGACAAAGGTCATTTCCTTTTGTTTAAGCCAACAGTTCAGCAGCGGCCTTTGGTCTTTTTTTTAACAAAGAAAAGTTATTTTTCATCAACGGACATTGCGAATCAAGTCCTTTAGAACATTTCACTTCCAACATCTTTCTTTCAATTGACATGATGACAGCTCCTGAGTTCACCTCTTTGGTTATTTGTGTTCATCATGTCATTACAAGTGACTTATTACTATCATTTTGTCATCGACGGAATGATGTTCAATGTCTCCGATTCATTGGAAATGAGATCTCACAATAGCATTCAGTACTACTATCTGCGAGTGTCTCATTCCATCAATCTTCATTGGTACATGGACTTCAAAATGTTCGTATATATATATATATATATATATATATATATATATATATATATATATATATATATATATATATATATATATATATATATATATATACGTAATACGGCTCGTTCACACAATGTTATATCGGTGTCATTTCAAGATCTGTAAGCACTTCTGGTGTCTGTAAATTACCTTATGAATATAATATCATTGATTCCAAATACGTCCATTTAAATGCATAGACAACTAAAGCCCACCAATGAGAATGATGCAGCAACGAGCCTGGCAAAAGCGACGACGTGACACGAAATATTAACGGAGTATTTTGATTGGCTGAGGACACAACATCCACGAGTGATTTGCACGAGATTGCACGAAATTGCACGAGATGTTAACACACCAAGGCAAGGGGTGAAAGGTGAACTCCGGGACGAGAGGTGAAACTACACATGACATGTTGCCATGCTGTGTTCATGTGGAGGTCAATAGGAATTTTTGAGTTTTTGATTGCTTTTGTTGTTTTCTTGCTTTTGCTGCATTGCTTTCGTGGGCTCTCATGTTGCTCTCGTGTAGTTCCACCTGGGGAGACGGAGGAAAGAAAGTCAAAGGGGGATTATCAAATCAGGAAACGAGAATATGCATCTACAATTGTCCTCTCAGTTCAAGTTTCTCTCTCTCTCTGGCTTCTTATGTGCGCGCACGTGTGTATGTATGTATGTATGTATGTATGTATGTATGTATGTATGTATGTATGTATGTATACATGTATGTATGTATGTATGTATGTATGTATGTATGTATGTATCAATGTAAATATGTATGTATCAACGTATGTATGTATGTATGTATGTATGTATGTATGTATGTATGTATGTATGTATGTATGTATCAATCGTAAGTATGTATGTATGTATGTATGTAGGTATGTATGAATGTATGTATGTATGCATGTATGTATGAATGTATGTATGTATGTATGCATGTATGTATGTATGTATATATGCATAATGTATGTATGTATGTACGTTATATATGTATGTATGTATGTATATGTATGAATGTATGTATGTATGTATGTATGTACGTATGTATGTATTTATTTACGCATGTATCTATGTATATGTATGTATGCATAATGTATGTATGTATGTCTGCTATATGTAAATATGTATGTATATGCATGTATGTATGTATGTGTACGTACGTATGTATGTATGTATGTATGTAT
>JAXRKP010001917.1:80000-83592 GCA_037039925.1 Doris montereyensis
TCAAATTGCACATGGAGTTAGAGAATCGATGTGGAATCAACAATGGCCTATCTAGAATTATGGCAACAGCTGTTATACCTTTACTCCTGCCATTTGAGTCTTGAATTATTTATACGAATGAAGGCAGCCATGAAGACTTCGAAGCCTTGCCTCTACCAAACGACCGTAGTAAATAAATGAAAGGAAGTCAATGTAATTATACCAGTTTGAGTCATTTAGCGCCAAATGCCTGTACCTAATAATATTTGACGATTTGGTGATTGGGTTTTGCAGCCCTAATCCTTTCAAATTCATCATTCTATAACCTTATAAATGCATTTAGTGGTTTAAAGACGTGCTGTTACGAAGAGACATTAAATCCTTGAGACACCATTTTGGCCATTTTCTTCAAAGAATTTTGGCCGTACATTTAGTAAAATACTGTCATCTAATAGATCTGTAAGTAAACCAAGACCAATGTGATTCAAACGTTCACAGTCTTCGCCCGCTAGCCCATGTTTGTGTAAATTACTAGCCTATTGTAATTGTATTCTTGATGGGTAAGCGAAAGCAAAGCCTTAGCTACCATACTCGAAATGCCAAGCGAAAACGAAAGGTACAGTCAAATTCCCGTACCGGTAACAATGTTGACAATGACGTAGATCTAGAATCAAGGCCAGATCTAGCTCTAGATAATGATAACAACATAGATCTAGATCTAGAAGCAAGAGCAAAGCGAAAACGTGAGGTTCTGTCAACTTCACGTTACAATGTTGACAATGATGTAGATCTAGATCTAGAATCTAGACCAGATCTAGATAATAATACAGAAGCAAGAGCAGATTCTCTAGATCTAGACCAATACCCGGTCCAATCCCTGCATGAGGTAGACTTCGAAATACGTTGTTATAGGAATGAGGCTTTGATTCAAGACCAAATAAATCTAGATCTAGACACAGCTCATCAAGACCTGCGTATAGATCAAGAGAATGCTATAGAGATCATTTCCCTAATGTACAGAGACACCAGCTGTCTGCCATGGAAATCAGAAGTTTGCAATTCTGTCAAGCACAAGGCCTTACATGAAACAGCTCTTAGATCTACAGTCTACAGTTATGACCCACTTCACTACGGTATGAAATGTTTTTTTTCCTAATGGATACGATGGTTGGAGAATACAAATACCTTTCAATGGGAAACTGTTTTCACACATCGATTTCTAACTATTCATAGATTTGGATTCAAATAGATCTCTAGCATTGTTGAAATAGCACTAGCTTGGAACCAAAAAAAAACCCTGGGTTTGGAGCGGGGACAATACTAAATTTATTGGATGATTGCAAACATGGCTGTGTGTGTGTGTGTGTGTATTTATTTTTCTTTCTTAATCTTTATTCCAATGCCAATTAGTATGCACTTACGAATAAATAAATCATTATACAAAATCCAACATTGAAGAGAAGATAGACGACCCCTAAACAGCCTAGAACGATGGTCTCTATGTAGTCTGCCCACTTCCTGTCGGACAGGAGAGTGGTGACGATTCCGTGCCACGTGCACACTGCCGACAACATGATCATGGACGCCAGCAAGTACTTGTCCTTTGGAGACAAAAGACAAAGAATCGGAATCGGAATCGGAATCGGAATCAGAATCAGAAATCAGAATTAGAATAATAATCATAATTGTAATCAAAATCAAAAACCAGATCTGATGAAAAATTAGGATCGAAATCAGAATCAGAAATCAAAATAAGGATCAGAATCAGGATTAGATGCAAACTCAGAATCAAAGTCAATATCAAAATAAGGACCTAAATTATCAGGATCAGAATCAGGATCAGGAACAGAATCAAAATCTGAATATTATATTTTCTTGTATTCAACTTTGAACACTAACATTTCGCTTGGACAACCATGCTATTATGGGCCCAAATTTCAATAACAAAATTCTAGTAAACAAATCTACTCGCAAAATATAAACACAAATATATGCACTGTCATTTATAAGCATGACAGTTTGAAAAAATATATTTTATCTACCAATTCATATCTTCAGCTATGTATGCATTTAGTGTGTAAAAAAAAGCAGAAAAAATTTCAGGACCGGTGTCACAAAATATATTATAATACTGTATATCGAATTCAAGCTACAATCTACACGTTTTTCCGGTCAGAAGTTACCCTCCCCCTCCCCCTGGAGTCCATCACACTTTCCAAGCCATGCCTACACGCACTCGTCGCGGAGAGTCCGTAGCTCTGTCATCTGAGCCATCTCGATGTCCTCCACGTCCTCAAAACGGGTCCTCTTGATGACCCACACCACACCCCCCCCATGAGCTTGAAAAAGAGGAAATAATGACATCGCTTACTGTGAGTTCTTGCCACATGGCCAGACTACCAATCAGTGCGTCCCCAAAGAGAGCTCTTCAGTGAGTGGTGGCAAAACAACCTCCGGGTTGCTTCACCATGACAACGCGCCTGCTCACAAGACGCTGAGCATCGGAAAGTTCTTGACCGAGAAGAACATAGCCGTGCTGGAGCAGACTTTCCTACTCATCTGACCTGACTCCTGTGATTTTAGCCAAGGAAAACGAAAAGGAGCGACTACTCATGCAGTTAGGGGAAAAGGTGGGGTCATTGGTGCAGTTAGGGAAAAGATGAGCCAGGGGTCATTGGTGCAGTTAGAGAAAAGGTGGAGGGCAAACCGGGGTCATTGGTGCAGTTAGAGAAAAGGTGGAGGGCAAGGGGTCATTGGTGCAGTTAGAGAAAAGGTGGAGGGCAAACCGGGGTCATTGGTGCAGTTAGAGAAAAGGTGGAGGGCAAGGGGTCATTGGTGCAGTTAGAGAAAAGGTGGAGGGCAAACCGAGGTCATTGGTGCAGTTAGGGAAAAGGTGGAGGGGCAAACCGGGGTCATTGGTGCAGTTAGAGAAAAGGGTGGAGGGCAAACCGGGGGTCATTGGTGCAGTTAGAGAAAAGGTGGAGGGCAAGGGGTCATTGGTGCAGGTTAGGGAAAAGGTGGAGGGCAAGGGGTCATTGGTGCAGTTAGGGAAAAGGTGGAGGGCAAACCGGGGTCATTGGTGCAGTTAGAGAAAAGGTGGAGGGCAAGGGGTCATTGGTGCAGTTAGAGAAAAGGTGGAGGGCAAACCGGGGTCATTGGTGCAGTTAGAGAAAAGGGTGGAGTGGCAAGGGGTCATTGGTGCAGTTAGGGAAAAAGGTGGAGGGCAAGGGATCATTGGTGCAGTTAGGGAAAAGGTGGAGGGCAAGGGGTCATTGGTGCAGTTAGGGAAAAGGTGGAGGGCAAGGGGTCATTGGTGCAGTTAGGGAAAAGGTGGAGGGCAAAAGAGGAAGAAGAAAACCGAAAAGAGGATATTCTGACAAGCCAAGGGTCTTTAACGTGCACAGAGTTTTGGGATCTGTGAATACATGGAGCTCAAGGTAGTACTAGAAGGATATCTTCATCTGAAATTTTGTTAAATAAATATGTTATGTCTTCTGAATCAGGTGCCAGGACGCTTTCAAAATATTAATCTCTAGACAACACAAGCAACGCTTACTATTTAACTTATTTATCAACAATTCGTGTCGTAAAATGTATCGAAGGTGGAAAATCA
>JAXRKP010001918.1:7500-17500 GCA_037039925.1 Doris montereyensis
GAGATACTGAAAATGAGACTAAGGAAAAGAGTGAGGATCATATTAAGAGCATCAGAGTGGATTTAGACCAGGAAGAAGTGTACAGGATCACATATTTACAATTAGACAAAACAATAGAAAAAATCCTCGAGAGAAATATTGACTTGTACCTGTGTTTTATTGAATTAGAAAAGGCAAAAGGAGGAGGACGAACTAGGCATTCCCTTAAAAAACACAATGTAGAGCAAAATTTAATAGAAGCCATTAAAAGTTTTTACAATAAACCAACATGTGCAGTGAGAGTAGCTGAAACATATCAGAAGAATTTGATGTAGATATAGGAGAAGACATGGTTGTAACCTAAGTCCTCTTTTGTTTATCACGTCTATGGATTCAGTCACAAACGCATCATCTAAAAGGAAGAAAATGAATGTATGTGCGTGTGGAAGCTCAAACTAGTAAAGGTATTAACGCTTTCATTAGCTAATGATTTAGTTCTGTTTGAAAAATCAGAAAGTGACCCTCGGTCAAATATTAACATGATGACTAATGGACTAAATAAAAGGGAATGAGAGTAAATGTAAAGAAAACCAAAACGATGCTAGTAACAGGAGTAAAACTTTTAATTGGCCAGGAAAAATTTAGAACAAATTCAAAGCTACAATTACCTAGGTGTAATGAGTAACTCAGAGGAAACTAAGAGAAGAAATCAGCCAGAGAATCAAAAAGGCAAGTGCAATATATAACCATCTAGAAAGGCATTTAAATGTAAACAAGAATTCGGTTGACAAAAACCAAATTTTGTATACAACACAGTTTATTGTCCTACTCGCCGATATGGCAGCGAAAACCTGGACCATAGACAGTAGAGAACATAATAGATTACAAGCAGCTGAAATGAAATATCTAAGAAGAGGAGAACGGAAAACTAAATGAGACAAAATCAGAAACACAAACAATAGAGATCAAACCAAAGCAGATGACATGAAAACTAAGATAGAAATAAATCAATTCAGATGGTTTGGGCATGTAAACAGAATGAATGATAATAGAATAGCTAAATCAGTACCTTTTCTAATGCCCAAGGCAAAAGACCAAAAGGCTGACCTCGGAGACAGTGGGAAGAAGACATGGAAGAGGCATTAAAAGCATTCCAACTTTTTTGGAAGAAACAGAAAATGTCAGGACAGGGTATCTTGGAGAAAGATCATCTCGGGCATCTGAAACCCGTACACCGAAAAAGTAGAATTGAAACGGATAAAGAAAGACAGAAAGAATCTAATAATGATTAAATCTGGATTTCGTCAAATGTGTAGAGGACAATATTTGACGACAGTAAGTCTTAATGATTACATCTCGGATTTCGTTACATGGGTAGACAGGACAATATTTGACGACAGTGAGTCTAATAATGATTACATCTCCGATTTCGTCAAATGTGTAGACAGGACAATATTTGACGACAGTGAATCTTTAATGATTACATCTCAGATTTCGTCATATGTACAGTTAGGACAATATGATGTAGTACCGATGAAATGTAGACGAAAGGCTTTTGTCCAGGTTGAAATGGGTCAGAGGAATTGAGGATGAAAATGATGATGATGATGATGATGATGATGATGAGGATGATGAGGATGATGACAACGATGATGATGATCATCTTACTTCCCAACCACATGAGACCAGCAAGACAACTTCGTTTTTCATATCCGTATCAGTTGCAAATTGACTTTTAAGGATAATTTATTTTTCCTGTCTGATGCTATCCTCAGTTAGATCTATTTTATTTTTACCTCGATGGGTCCATAGTAAACGTTAGTGTTTTGGTCTGGATCGCTTGCCGGATTGTCTGTTTATAGATAAATACGGTTGTCCAAAATAGATGTATCCCTATGGGAAATGAAACAAAAAGAATTGGAGCAAGAAAAAAGAGAGTTTCGTTGGTTTTATAGTGTATAGTGTGTAGATCTCTAATTGCATATAAATAAATGCACGTTAATTAGTGAATAAATCTCACAAATCACAACATAGACAAATGAATATGCATAGTAGCCCAATAAAAGAATAAATAAATAAATAACAAAAAACACCAGAAACATATAAAGAACTCGCATAAATTAATATCAAGTAATTTAAAAATTGTTTCAATATATTTAACATTTATTTCATTTGATGGTTTTTCTTATGTTGTATTTTGTTTCATTATTTTTCAATCCATCTTCTTGTTTTGTCTCTTTTTGTTGGTTTGGATTGGATATCCATGACGCCTACTATAACTAGAACCTCTATGCATTAGTTTGTTGCGTTTCAGTTTATCCTGTCCACCAATGCGATGATCTTAGGGAGAATTAAGAGGAAGGTGTTTGGCAAGTTGAAAAATAAGTTGAAGGCCTCAGCCGAATAGGTTCTCTTGGAGTTCAAACGCCCAAAGGCCCATCAATGGGCAGATATATAGGACGGCATTGTTCCCATCCGAACTCCTGTGATGCAAGCCATGTAAAAGCAGACATGTTCAACACGCACAGCATGAAAAACATCCCAAGAAAAAGCCTATTTGGAACTTTGGGATCACGTTAATGTACAGTAGAGTAACTGAGGGTCAAAAGGATTGGATGAAATGCGATTAATCAACTACTGGTATTTTTTGTGAACTGTGTTATCCTAGATGTATAGGCACGACTTATGGGGATTATTTTTTTACCAGCTGTATTATTCCAAAGTGATATAGACTTAAATAGTTGATTCTAAAGAGAAAGCTACCTTTATTGTTTTTGTTGGGGGTTTTCCCCACCTGCGTTTGGAAGGTGAACCATTAATCAGGACATTTTTCCTAACTGCGCTATCCTAGTGGTATGGACTTAACTAACTTGATCGTTTTGCTAGAGAAGATGGAATTAACTTGCTTGTGAGTTGTGTTAGCTTTATAATTTACAGGAAAATGGGATGATCTGATTGGGGCTTTGATTAGATTCGTCGCATGGTCGTCGCATGGAGATAAAAGAATGAATTGAACAAACCGATTTATGGTTTACCTCTGGTATGCTGACAGTTACCGATTCATGTCGGAAAGTTACGTTATTCTCGTCAATATCTATGATCAGCAGCGCTATACTCGCTTTCACCTGGGGAAGAAAACATGATACGACTACATGACATGTGATGTTTGTGTTTCTCTATGTTCGTTAATTAAAGGAATATTCTACACAAGTTTCGTATGGTCAAACCCTTTCTATGTCAGATTTAGTTTCCTCTGTGTAGTTCCTTTAAGAAGTGAAAAAGGGCATAATATATAAAATGCATAACGTCATTTACTAACAGTCCGATAGAATTATTTGCAAAGCCTGAGAGATGTCGATACATAGCCTACACGATTTAGAAATGGGAAAACAAATTACCTCATGTTTATTCTGTTCTTTGCAATCCATATCAACCTGGTAATATGAAGACATCTTAAATGGAAATAAAAGGGAGGCAAATATAAATCTAAAGTCAGGCATGCTTGTGTATACATGTATCATATATCGTGTCAGATCCTAGATTTGACCTTTAAATGCCCCATACATCTTCATACAATCATGGAGCTTTACAAATGATTGAACATACGGTAATCAATTGGGAACAATGCATATTCTTTCATCATACAAATATTTTAAATTGTAGAGCTCCATATCATGGCATTTTAAACAGAATTGGATATTTTTTGAATTTTTGTTTTTTAACTGTAAACTGTTCCATGCTTTGACAGTTCGTGTAATAAAAAGATAAGTTTAACTGTAAACTGTTCCATGATTTGACAGTTCTTGTAATAAAAAGATAAACTAAACTATTCCATGCTTTTGACAGTTCTTGTAATAAAAAGATAAGTTTAACTGTAAACTGTTCCATGCTTTGACAGTTCTTGTAATAAAGAAGATAGGTTTAACTGTAAAGTGTTACATGCTTTGACAGTTCTTGTAATAAAAAGATAGATTTAACTGTAAACTGTTCCATGCTTTGACAATTCTTGTAATAAAAAGATAAACTGTAAACTGTTCCATGCTTTGACAGTTCTTGTAATAAAAAAAGATAGGTTTAACAGAAGAACTTCGTGTAATATGTGTATTGAATAAATGTCCCGAGTAACATTTACATGATAAAATAATTCATAATCAATATTTTCATGACCAATTTTATACAATATATTTACTTAACTCAGTGTTTCTGTCTTTTTCCCCTTCTAATTCTTTAGTTAAGTTATAACATATTTCATAAAACTATTTCAATTACATAATACTTGTTGTAAGGGAGCGGATAGCTGAGTGGGAACGGCACTCGCCAACCGTGGTCTCAAATCTCGCCAGTGCAGGTTTGAATTTGAAATCCGTTGTTCGGGTTTTCTTCTGCTTTCTTATTCTGTGGTAGGCAGGGGAAAAATGAGTGCCTAGTCCCATCGGAAGTTCTAGAAGGTCCCGTGTATCTTTTTGCATGGAGATTATAGAAGGTCCCGTGTATCTTTTTACATGTACAAAAAAAACCCTCGTTGGTGGGAAATGGAAAAGAGCAGGCCATTCCGGCCGCCACCCTGGCAAAATTGAATTCCTACCAAAAAAGGTATATTTAAAAATACCCCCCACAACCCCTTCTACCTCAGGAATGAGGAAGATGCAAAGATCAGAGGGGAAGGAAGTGTAGCTAGGTATCCATACTTTCCTCAGAAAATAACTAGCCGGGCGTAGAGGTGACACCAAGTGTTACATAATCGTCACCATTGACGTCAAGGGACATGGTCCTCTCGTTGTGGCTCACCACGTGTTACAGGATCGTCAACACTGACGTCAAAGGACATGGTCCTCTCGTTATGGCTCACCAAGTGTTACAGGGTCGTCAACATTCACGTCAAAGGACACGGTCCTCTCGTTATGGCTCCCCACGTGTTACAGGATCGTCAACACTGACGTCCAAGGACACCACGGGACATGGTCCTCTCATTGTGGCTCACCAAGTGTTACAGGATCGTCAACATTCACGTCAAAGGACACGGTCCTCTCGTTGTGGCTCATCAAAAGTTGCAGGATCGTCAACACTGACGTCAAAGGACATCAAAGGACGTGGTCCTCTGGTTGCGACTCATCAAGCGTTACAAGATCGTCAACACTGACCTCAAAGGACGTCAAAGGACGTGGTCCTCTCGTTGTGGCTCACTAAGTGTTACATGGTCGTCAACACTGACATCAAAGGGCGTCAAAGGACGTGGTCCTCTTTTGTGGCTCACCAAGTGGTACACGATCGTCAACACTGACGTCAAGAGGACATGATCCTCTTGTTGTGGCTCACCAAGTGTTACAAGATCGTCAACACTGACGTCAAAGGACGTAAAAGGATGTCAAAGGACATGGTCCTCTCGCTGTGCCTCACCATATGTTACACGATCGTCAACACTGACGTCAAAGGACATGATCCTCTTGTTGTGGCTCACCAAGTGTTACAAGATCGTCAACACTGACGTCAAAGGACGTAAAAGGATGTCAAAGGACATGGTCCTCTCGCTGTGCCTCACCACGTGTTACAGGATCGTCAACACTGACGTCAAAGAACGTAAAAGGACGTAAAAGGACGTCAAAGGACATAGTTCTCGTTGTGGCCCCTTCCGAAATTTCACCACATTTCTGCCTGATTCTTCGATGTATTATTGTTAGTTAAGTTCTCCGTACGTATGTATGTGTGTATGTACGTGTGTTTGTATTTTATATGTATGTGTAAATGTATGTGTGTATGTCTGTTTGTATGTATGTATGTATGCATGTATGTATGTATGTATGTATGTATGTGCTGTGTATGTATGTATGTATGTATGTATGTATGTATGTATGTATGTATGTATGTATGTATGTATGCATGACGTATGTATTGTATGTAAATATAATGTATGTGTGTATGTATTTATATATGTGTGAATGTATGTATGTATATGTCACTATATGTATGTGTCTATGTATGTATGTATGTATATATGTATGTATGTATGTTTGTTTGTTTGTATGCATTTGTGTGTATCTATGTATGTACATGTATATTGTATGTATGTATGTATGTATGTGTGTATGTGTATGCATGTATGGATATGTGTGTGTATGTATGTATATGTGTGTGTAGGTATGCATGTATGTATGTATGAATATGTGTATGTATGTATGTATATATGAATGTATGCATGGACGTATGTATGTATGTATGTATGTATATGTGTATGTGTATATATATAAGTATGAATATGTGTATATATGTATGTATGTATGTGTGTATGTATGCATGAATGTATGTACGTATGTATATTTGTGTATGTGTGTGTATGTACGTACGTATGTATGTATGTATGTATGTATGTATGTATGTATGTATGTATGTATGTATGTATGTATGTATGTATGTCTGTATGTATGTATATATGTATGTGTTTACACATATATCTAAATCGACGGAGTCAAAGAGAGCCTCGAAAAGAACATTATGTCGATCAAAAGGCAACATACCTGACCCATGTACAATTATTGCATAAGTCCTCGACACTTTGCGGTATAAGAGGACAGAAAAAGTAAAAGTAAAGTAACAGTGAGTCAATTTTAAAATCAAAACCTAACTCTAGTTTAAATTTTAGATTGACATTCAACTTACCGAAACAAAGCCATTTTCTTTTTTACTGAATGCTGTGTTAAAGCAATCATTTCCCCATTGTGTAATAGGTAAACTCACATCATAGAAAAACTCACTTTTTCAGAATCCAACATTAAATTAAAAACCAGTTGACATCCGCCGCTGCTTGGACATTTTGCTCCTGACCAAGCCTTCAAAGGCCAGGGTAATTTTCGTGACATTTAATTTTTGTATGTTATTGTCTTCGTAAATGAGTGTACCTGTACAAAAATTTAGAAAGTATTTCATCAACAGAGTTTAAGAAGTGGTGATGCATTTTGTCCTTCCATTCTGAACTAAATATTTTTTAATGAATACATTATTGAATGCGTAATCATTATTTATTTCCTTTTATGACAATTAAAGACTTAAATCATTCTCCCCAGGATTTTCGGACATTTCAGTTTGTTTACCCATGCCCCTGCACCCATTTCTCTCCCAAGAACTCTAAATTTATATTGGGTAGATTTGGATAGAAAGAGACGTATGCAATTGATGTTCGTACACGATTCCCGCAGTGCATGTGCTGCCGGTTAGATGAGCTATCAAAAATGCGAATCGTATTTAATAAATTATTGTATTTGTTAAAGACACTTCCTACAAATCAAAGGAGTTTTGTTCACATAGCAACCATAGCAGGTTTTATTTATAGGAGTTTGTATCCTCTCCCCCCTCCCTCCCCGCCAAGAAAAAAAAACAACCCAAAGCAAAACCCAAACCAACAACACAAAAACATGTAGTAGGCTAATCTAGATAATATTTTTAAAAAGCCAAGAAAGTACAGACAGACAAAATCAACCGGACAAAATAAGCGTTGCTAGACTGAAATACTTCGGGTCGTGAAGTCTTAGTTTTGAATCGGTAATGCTTGGTTTGATGTTGTGTTCCGTGTGAAAGACACTTAACAAGCTGTTCCCCACTCAGCCCCGATGCAGATAGGTAATATTATCAACAGGGAAGAAAAACATGTGGCAGATTAGCATCCTGTTTAAAGCCTATTTGTTATCAACTATTTTGTTTCACGCTCTAGAAATTGAGATTATCTCCAGCTGTAGGCCGTGTCGGTCTGGAAGGAATGACGCATGTAAAGGCAACCATGAAATCAAACTTTGCGTGTTATTTATGATAGAATTTAATGCTCAACAGCATTAAAAGTGAGTTCTCAAGTCAGAAGACATAATAATAATAATAATAATAATAATAATATGAATTTATAAGGCGCATTATCTTAGCATTAAAAGCTCTATGCGCCGTACAAGACAATTTCATACATTTGAAAACATACTATTATGATTGGAATAAAATCAAAATTAAAATTACCATGCATACATTAAGAAAAATCGACCTAAAAAGATAGGTTTTAAGGTTCTTCTTGAAAGATTCGTAAGACGAAGACAATTTACACAAATCACTGAGGTCATTCTATAAATGAGAACAGACTGAGAAGGCTCTATCACCCGTACGCGTAAACGCACGAGGCATAGAAAGGTTATTTTCAAAACTAGATCTAAGGGTTCGTGAAGGCACATGATGCGAGATAAGTTCGCTGGAGATAGTTAGGGGCCTGTTCATGTAAGCATTTGTATGTTAAACAAAGGATTTTGAATTTAATTCTCTCAATTATAAGCAGCCAGTGGAGGTCTTTCAGAATGGGAGTAACATGATCATTCTTATTCTTAAGAGCAATTATTTTAGCAGCGAAGTTCTGAACTTTCTGAAGATTTTGAATAGAATTTTTAGGTAAGCCAAAAAGTATAGAATTACAGTAGTCAAGTCGACTGGTGACAAAGGCATTAATAAGTAATTTTTGTAGTATCGTAATCAATGAAAGTTCTAATGTTTCTTATATTTTTTAAATGAAATAATGAGGTTTGGCATACTTTACTAATGTGAGTAGACATAGTTAAATGAGCATCAAATATACATCCAAGATTCTTAACTGCATCTGAAATGTCCACATTGGATCGGCAGATGTCGAGACAGTTTATGTCCATTTTTTAACAGATGATTTAGTCCCAAACAGTATCACATCAGTCTTGTCACTGTTCAACTTTAATTTATTTATGGTCATCCATTCCTGTATCTCTTGGGTGCACTTTTGGATCATGTCGATTGATGATGTTCGGCCGGATGGTGTTGCCTCAATGTAAAGTTGAGTATCATCTGCGTATAGATGATACTTTAAACCATGACGATCTATGATGTCTGCCAGGGGTGCGGTGTATAGAGTAAAGAGAACATGACCGAGAATGGAACCCTGGGGTACTCCAAAAGAAAAGGAGATGGTGTCGATGTTGTCAACTTTGATGACCTGGGTCCTTTCTGCTTAGTAGCTGCTGAACCATTTCAAGGCGGTGTCTTCTATACCGAAGTATTTCACCAGTCTCGAAAGTAGCACTTGGTGGTCGATGGTGTCGAATGCAGCACTTAGGTCAAGGAGGACCAGAATGGCACACGATTTGTTGTCAATGGTGCGTATGATGTCGTTGTGAACTCTTAGGAGAGCGATTTCCGTGGAATGACATTTTTTGTACGCTGATTGAAACTTGGTGGTCAGCTTGTTGTCGTTGACGTGTTGGAGGAGACTTTGATTGACCCTTTTTCGATAACTTTTGAAAGAAACGGAAGATTTGACACCGGTGGATAATTCTTTAGCTCACTGTCATCCAGAGATTTATTTTTAAGAATTGGAGTAACGATTGCTTCCTTCAAAGATAATGGAAATGTCCCACTTCTCATGCTGGTATTCACGATGGTTGAAATGGTAGGGGCAAGTACATCAGAACATTCTTTAATAATCCATGTTGGTACTGGGTCTAATGCACATGTTTTTGACGGCATGCTTTCAATGAGCTTTTTGATTTCTTCAACAGATGTTGTGTTGAGATGTAGCATTAGTGGAGGTTGCTGTTTGGCTTGGGCATTGTCATTGCAAGGAGCTACATTTATCATATCCAAATTCCTTCTGATGTTGGATACTTTTTCCGAGAAAAAGACATTACAGTCCTCGCACATTTCTTTAGAATCGCTAGCAGTACGCGTATTGGGTTTGGAATGGTGGACAAGACCTGATATTATCTTGAAAAGCTCTTTGGTGTTGCGTCTGTTCTGAAATATGTTGTTTTTTATATGCATGCGTTTGGCTTTATAAATCATTTTGTTCACTTTGTGTTTCATTTCAACATAGCTTTTGCGGTCTGAAAGCATGCATGTTTTCAACCATCGTCTTTCCGCTTGACGTCGCCTCCTTTTCATGAATCGAATTTCATCTGAGTACCATTTGCAATTCGGTCTAATCGTTATAGTGGCATGTTTTAAAGGCATGTCTATCCAGGATGTTCAAAAGTTC
>JAXRKP010001918.1:30000-55000 GCA_037039925.1 Doris montereyensis
ATTTTTACTCCGCTGTGAATGATTATACAAGTCCTCAAGAGAGTTTCATACATGAGCCTTTAAGCTATAGACTTCGTGTAACCGATCACAGCTTTCGCCACTTTTTAAAATGTCCTGCAAAGGGTGGACGCCCTTGATTTTGTTCGGAAACTTGTCGGGTCAATATTTTTAAAATGCGTTTCTTAGTGCCTTTCAAACAAGTTTAGCACGTGGTTTCAAACATTTCGTCTTTACTGAGACAGAGATTGTATTGTCGGTAATTACAAGCGCACACTTAAATACATTTTTTTTAGTGTTCACCTCTCATCTCTCCAGACTCGAAGTGGAATAACTAGATACGATCCTTTTGCCATTGTGAATACAATACAACATGTTCAACTAAGAAATACTTCTTTTATTCTGCAATGGGCGAAGGTGGAATGAGCTCGAGAGAACCTTTATCATGTGGCCGAGGGCCGGTGACGAAAACTTACCGCTTAATTAATTTATTTGGCGATCGTGGGACTCAGTCAAATACAATGGATGTCAAGAAATTTCCCAGTTAATACCAACTCCACCCTTCAACCTGTGAAGATGTGTTGGTTTATTTTGAGGGTGGAGGGAGGGGCAGAGAGTTGCAGAAATGGGAGGCGAGGATTAAAATAAATTCACCGATTTTGCGAGTTATTTTAGTTTTTTGCTAAGAGAGTTTTGTCATTATTATACTACATTATTTGTAAAAGGTGATAATAAATAAGACATTTAAAAACAAAAACACACATGAAGGAAAGCTTTTTCCAATGGAATACTTATTTTTGTTTTTTGGTTGCTCTTTTATCTGCCTTCCTTCTACCTTTTTTTCTATTGATATGTTAGATTCGTGTTATAACTATATGACGTATCTTATTACGTTCCACCTTTCTTTTATTGAAATTTTAGGTTCATTTTATAACTCCATGTATCTTATTACGTTCCACCTTTCTTTTATCGAAATTTTATGTTCATTTTATAACTCCATGTAACTTATTACGTTCCACCTTTCTTTTTGAAATTTTAAGTTCATTTTATAACTCCATGTATCTTATTATGTTCCACCTTTCTTCTATTGAAATTTTAGATTCATTTTATAACTCCATGTATCTAATTAATGTGTCACATTTTCTCTTTCAATTTTAGATTCATTTTATAACTCCGTGTATCTTATTACGTTCCACCTTTCTTTTTTTGAAATTTTAGTTTCATTTTATAACTCCATGTATCTTATTACGTTCCACCTTTCTTTTTTGAAATTTTAGTTTCATTTTATAACTCCATGTATCTTATTACGTTCCACCTTTCTTCTATTGAAATTTTAGATTCATTTTATAACTCCATGTATCTAATTAATGTGTCACATTTTCTCTTTCAATTTTAGATTCATTTTATAACTCCGTGTATCTTATTATATTCCACCCTTTTTTCTGTTGAAATGTCAGATTCATTTTTATAACCGCATGTATGTTCTATCAAGGGCCCTTGAATAGAGCAACGATGGACAAAATGCGATTGATTCTTTAGCATTTTTGAGAATTAAAAAAAAATGCATTTAATCAATTATTCGCTTTATCAATTCAGTAACTAATTGATTAACATAACTCGTCAAACATTTGTGTTGACACATGTATTGCTTCAAAGTTTTAAAATATCTTATCATCCCCATTCCATCACTATTGTTGCGGTCGCAGGCAATTGGCATAATATAATAATAGTCTTTGTAAGAACCAGATTTCTACAAACCTATGTTATTGTTGGGTTTTATTTTTGTTTGTTTTTGGGTGTGTTTGTTTTCTCCCATAGTCTACGTACATGTGTGTCTATGCCCTACCTTCCACATATCATGTTCATCAAAGTGTAAAAGTGGGGTATGTGTGTTTTCATAGCATTGATAATTGTGCACATAAGCGTCTAGACAATTCACTCTTTCGATGCGGTGACACGATCGTCTACTCATTGTCGTAATCTCTTTGTTGACAAGAATGACAACAACAACAAATATAAAATACCCGTAATCTCTTCGGTGACTAGAATGATAAAAAATAATAATAAAAAAACATCAATAAAGAAATGAAAGAGTACATGATTTTGTTGCTGTTGTTGTTTTTAATTAAGTTAATGTCTGCTTCTGTCTTTGGTACACAATTTGAAAACAAAACACACTACGTTTAGCGGTTTTCGAATACGATAGGCCTAGATCTAAACTATGATTAATTTGATTGCTTAGATCTAAATTATGATTAATTTGATGGCTTAGATCAAAACTATGATTAATTTGATGGCTTAGATCTAAACTATGATTTATTTGATGGCCTAAATCTAAATTATGATTACATTGATGGCCTAGATCTAAAATATGATTAATTTGATGGCCTAGATCTAAACTATGATTAATTTTATGCCTAGATCTAAATTATGATTAATTTGATGACTTAGATCTAAAATATGATTAATTTGATGGCGTAGATCTAAACTATGATTAAAATTGATGGCTTAGATCTAAACTATGATTAAAATTGATGGCTTAGATCTAAACTATGATTAATTTGATGGCTTAGATCCAAACAATGATTAATTCGATGGCTTAGATCTAAACTATGATTAATTTGATGGCTTAGATCTAAACTATGATTAAACTGTATGGCTTAGATCTAAACTATGATTAATTTGATGGCCTAGACCTAAACTATGATTAATTTGATGGTCTAAATCTAAACTATGATTAATTTGATCGGAAATTGATGACAGCATTTTCGTGAATACTGCCCCAAATAATGTTGCGCCATTTCAGCTCCATCAATGGCGTGGGAGAAAAAACGCATTGCCTATAATATTAACGATAGCTTCCTAGTGTGGAGATTATATGACTCATTTTACTGGGAAACTTTACCGGATCAACTTTTAAAAAGCGAAAGAAAAAGGTCTTCTCCCCCTAATCCTCCAATTAAAAGAAGAAACAAAATTATTATTGCAAACAGGTAAACTGCATCTTGCATAACTTATAGAATAGTAAACACACACACACACACACTGACACACACACACATACAAGAAAAAAAGAAGAAAACGGTAACAAAAGGAAAATATATTTACAAATGCACATGCTAATTGTTTCTGTTCGTTTCATTAAAATTTACGCTGTCCAACATTGCGGTGATCTCAGGGTCACATGCTGATGAACCAATATAAATATTATAGTCTTTCTCAAGCCAATTCTGTTGATGTACATGTTATCATATCATACAACCTTATATTGCTTCGTGTTTTGGCAGACTTGCCCTACGCAATGTAGGTACAAGTACAAATGATATGGACATATTATTTTCTTCCATTATTCCCTTTTTACCACACACACGCATACCCACACATACACACAAACCTAAATACACACACACATACACACACCTGAACACACAAACCTAAACACATACACACACAAACCTAAACATACACAAACACACACATAAACCTAAATACACACACACACACACACACACATACACTCACACGTGACGCTCAATATTAAGTATGGAAGTAAGACACACAACAACAAAAAAGATAATGAAGAAAGGAAGTTGTAAGCGATCAACTTACCTAATGCGTGTACTTCAGCACATCCCCAAAACAGACCAAAGACAAGTAACAAGGTTTGGGTTTCCATGCTGTCAGTGCCAACCTACTATGGCGTCTATTTCAAATACTGGCGGGTGATAAAAAAAACCCCATTTCCATCAAGAATGACAAAAAATAATAAAATGTAAAATCATGAATAATTTGCTTATTTCATGTGGCATTTTCAGTATTAAATATGTCCCGCTAATGGTCTGACTACACCCCTACCCCCACGCACACAAAACCCTCATAACACATGTATTACTGGTTGGTATACTGGAAGGTGGCAAAAATCCCAAACTCAACATAACAAAACAATATCAACAACGCGACAGAAGACAGATATCGTCGAAATATAAATTGTTTCTGGTAGACAGAAATCGTCGAAATATAAATTGTTTCAGGTAGACAGAAATCGTTGAAATATAAATTGTTTCATGTAGACAGAAATCGTAGAAATATAAATTGTTTCATGTAGACAGAAATCGTCGAAATATAAATTGTTTCATGTAGACAGAAATCGTCGAAATATAAATTGTTTCAGGTAGCCAGAAATCATCGAAATATATATTGTTTCAGATAGACAGAAATTGTCGAATTATAAATTGTTCCATGTAGAAAGAAATCGTCGAAATATAAATTGTTTCAGGTAGACAGAAATCGTCGAAATATAAATTGTTTCATGTAGACAGAAATTGTCGAAATATAAATTGTTTCATGTAGACAGAAATCGTCGAAATATAAATTGTTTCGGGTAGACAGAAATCGTCGAAATATAAATTGTTTCATGTAGACAGAAATTGTCGGAAAATAAATTGTTTCCGGTAGACAGAAATTGTCGAAATATAAATTGTTTCAGATAGTGTCTACCTACACTATAAAATGGATTCGGATGGATACTTATCCTCCCCCCCCCTCCCCGATTTACACAATACGTAAATTTAATGTTAAACCAATACACCTGATCAAGAACTCCCTGCTGATGTCACGATGACACATACTCGTCGAGATTCGATACAAAGTAACATGTACCATCACTCAAAGGTAGTCTGATATGCTACACATGCCAGCAAAAGATCAGGTTGTGACAAAACGTTGAGGTTAATAATGATAAAAGAAAACACGTGTTGACTGCCTAAACCGAAAGTCAAGCAGCGACCAGTCCGAAATTCCAACAGATGATCTTCCCAAAAGTACATGACCTATGGTATGCTGAACCACGGCTTTGCATAGTTCTAGTAGCAAAGGTACTGAGGGTAGTAAAGTTATCAATGGACTTTGCATAGTTCTAGTAGCAAAGGTACTGACGGTAGTAAAGTTATCAATGGGCTGTGTATAGTTCTAGTAGCAAAGATACTGATAGTAGTAAAGTTACCAATGGGCTTTGCATAGTTCTAGTAGCAAAAATAATGGTAATAGTAAAGTTATCAATGGGCTGTGCATAGTTCTAGTATTAGTAGCAAAGATACTGATAGTAGTAAAGTTACCAATGGGCTGTGCATAGTTCTAGTATTATTAGCAAAGATCCTGATAGTAGTAAAGTTATCAATGGGCTTTGCATAGTTCTAGTAGCAAAGATACTGATAGTAGTAAAGTTATCAATGGGCTTCGCATAGTTCTAGCAAAGATACTGATAGTAGTAATGTTATCAATGGGCTTTGCATAGTTCTAGTAGCAAAAATACTGGTAATAGTAAAGTTATCAATGGGCTGTGCATAGTTCTAGTATATGTAGCAAAAATACTGATAGTAGTAAAGTTATCAGTAGGCTTTGCATAGTTCTAGTAGCAAAGATAATGATAGTAGTAAAGTTATCAATGAGCTTTGCATAGTTCTAGTGGCAAAGATATTGATAGTAATAAAGTTATCAAAGGGTTTTGCATAATTCTAGTAGCAAAGATACTGATAGTAGTAAAGTTATCAATGGGCTTTGCATAGTTGTAGTAGCAAAGATACTGATAGTAGTAAAAAGTTATCAATGGGCTGTGTATAGTTCTAGTAGCAAAGATACTGATAGTAGTAAAGTTACCAATGGGCTTTGCATAGTTCTAGTAGCAAAAATACTGATAGTAGTAAAGTCGTCAATGTGCTTTGAATAGTTCTATTAGCAAAGATACTGATAGTAGTAAAGTTATTAATGGGCTTTGCTGACCAGCAGTCACAGGACAAGCACGATCGTCATCACCTATTCAGGCCAACTGGTATCAAGTTATGAGAGCGCTGACAATCTTACAGTACACGGTTTCTTATGGAATAATATCGTACAGTTAATCGTTGCAATTCAGTCAATGAAATAAACAGTATTATATCTACGTCTGTCTTCAACGACCTGAAACTAGAACTATTTTATGTTATCATATCTTATCGTGTCCGAGCCTAAATAGATCATTTGATTTTAAAATGCCCCGTGCATCTTAACACAATCATGGTGTTTTAAAAACGATTGAACAATAAGAACAATGCACATTCATTCATCATATAAATATTTTAAATCAATCATGGAGCTCCATATCAATAGCATTTTAAAAAGGATTATTAATACTTTTTTAATTTTTTGTTTTAAACTGTAAACTGTTTCATATTTTGATTGTTCTTATAACGAAAAAAAGTGTCTAACAGAAGTTTTTATATTTAGTTATATTCTTACCTAAATTCGGAATCTTTTTAACTTCTAAGTAGATCATGAGTTGGATCACATTCTACAACAGTAATTGGAACACAAAAGCTACATTGGCATTATGTTAACTTACGGCACCATTGATGAGTATGCTGAAAATGGCAATAGGTCTATGACGATAATACATTTATAGACTGCTACGTCATTCTGCCTTTATTTGACACAGTTCTTCCTTTATTTGACACACTTCTTCCTTTATTTCACAGTTCTTCCTTTTTGACACAGTTCTTCCTTTATTTGACAGTAGACACAGTTCTTCCTTTTTTGACACAGTTCTTCCTTTATTTGACAGTAGACACAGTTCTTCCTTTATTTTACATTTCTTCCTTTATTTGACACAGTTCTTCCTTTTTTGACACAGTTCTTCCTTTTTTGACAGTAGACACAGTTCTTCCTTTATTTTACACACTTCTTCCTTTATTTGACACACTTCTTCCTTTATTTGACACAGTTCTTCCTTCTTTGACACAGTTCTTTCTTTATTTGACAGTAGACACAGTGCTTCCTTTATTTTACACAGTTCTTCCTTTATTTTACAGTTCTTCCTTTATTTTACACAGTTCTTCCTTTATTTGACACAGTTCTTCCTTTATTTGACATTCTTCCTTTTTTTGGACACAGTTCTTCCTTTATTTTACATAGTTCTTCCTTTATTTTACATAGTTCTTCCTTTATTTTACATAGTTCTTCCTTTTTTTACATAGTTCTTCCTTTATTTTACATAGTTCTTCCTTTATGTGACACAGTTCTTCCTTTATTTTACATAGTTCTTCCTTTATTTTACATAGTTCTTCCTTTATTTGACACAGTTCTTCCTTTTTGAGTCAGCTGCCGCTTCACCCAATGCTCGTTGAATGTGTATCAATGGTAAATTAGAACGTAAACCAGCTAGATCTAATTTACAAAAGTATTTAGACGTAAATCTACACTCGCTGTCTGACACTATTGCTCGTAATCATGTAGAAACAGTTTATCTTTAAGTATCATTGTCATTATCTAAACTGGGATTGAAGGCGACTATTATTCATATATTGAAGGCGACTATTATTCACATATGGAAGGCGACTATTATTCACATATTGAAGGCGACAATTACTCACATCCAGCGGTAAGATCCATGCAAAGAGGCGTATGTGTCACCTCAGACTGCTTGATAACAGAGACGATAGAGTAGATCGATAAAATCACTTCGGAGACCTAAGCATAGCATAGCATTCCCTTTCTGGACCAGTGCAGTTCGATTGCAGCCAATTCTCTTTACAACACTTAGCCAATCAAATCTTGGCATCGCTCGTTATTTAAGCCAATACATTTGAAGTCGGCGCGAGCTCAGTTTTCTGTTAGGCATTGAAGGGCGAACAAGACCGATAACTATCGATTAACATGGAATACGGCTTTAATGATCAATAATCGACTGGAACCGATCAGACTGTTAAAGAATTACGCTCACACTGTAGAGGATTGGGATGACAATTTACAATGTACGTGGTAGTCATTCGCACTACTGTACTTTTTGCAGTGAGAGTTGTTATTTCGAGCTTTTAAAAAAAATGATTTAATTTACCCACATTCACAAGGAATTTGAACTGGGGGCGGGTTTGATAATATTTTTTAGTTTTTGTTTGGTGACTTATTCTTTTCAATATCTTCATCTTCTGGCTGTCTGTTCATGATTTTACTCATTAATGTTGTTATTCGGGAATGGGGAATAACATCCGTTGCTATCCTTTCTATTTCTATTCTTCTTTTTTTTTTTAAAGAAGCCTTTTTCTCCAAGAATTACAGTTTAGAACTAGAAATATCTGGTGAATGACAATCTAATTACCGTACTTCGTATCTCCCCCGGGTTTAACATGCTTACTCATAATTATAATAAAGCTGGGTCTCTCGAATTTTGACTGCGATACATTGAGAAATCACTGTACCGGCTACGGGCAATAGTAATCAGATGAAACATGACTTTAAAATCGAATTCGTACTCGCTACTAGAGTTACACGGATACTGACCAAATAGTAACCAGAAAAAGTTTCCTCGATAACAGGTAAATAATCTTTTTCTTCCCTATCAATTCAAATTCTGATTTGATCCAAAAGTTCATTCATTAAAAACCTACAGCAGGCTTATACTATTTGAAACTTTCATGCGAAATACGGTGGTCGTGGGTGCAGTGGTTTCTGGGGTCATAGCACTGAAAGTTAGAGAAAAATCAGCTTTATATATAAAAATTTTCGTTATAAGAACAATCAAAATATGAAACAGTTTACAGTTTAAAACAAAAAATTAAAAAAGTATTAATAATCCTTTTTAAAATGCTATTGATATAGAGCTCCATGATTTGCTCTGTCTTTATTAGTGGAGTTGTCACTTATTGTCATATTTCGCCTTTATATATATAATGTATTAAATAGAATATAGATACACAAAATGATAACCATAAAGATAGAAAGGTTAAAAAATAAGACAATATCATTTTAATACAATGAATTTTCAGCTTTATTTTTAATCTTCAGTCAGTGCTTGAGCACAGTCAAAGTGCATCAAAATAATATAATATTTTAATGATTAATAATAATAATAATAATTATGAAGATAATAATAATAATAATAATAATAATAATAATAATAATAATAATAATAATAATAATAATAATAATAATATTAATAATAATTATGAAGATAATAATAATAATAATAATAATAATAATAATAATAATAATAATAATAATAATAATAATAATAATGATGAAGATAATAATAAAACAATAATAAAAATACAAATTATAACAATAATAATGTAATAATCATAATAATATATTAATATTATGAATAATATCATCTTCAGAGACAAAGTGAAAGTGATAGAGTATCTGTCAGGATGTTTCCAGCACTTTAAATAAATTGGTAAAAATACAAGTAAACCAATTTATCTAATTATCTCCATATAGCAGCAATGATTTCAAAGAAAAAGAAAATTATAGCTTATTATCTTCATGATTATAGTGAATGTTGAAGACGGATTGTTTCATGCATTTGAACGAGAAATTCTCATTTATTTAGTAACAGAGATAATTTTCTAAGAACTTCACATGACAGCTCAAAGCAAAATTCTGACCAGAATCTCAATTTTTTTATCATAATTAAGCGAATCTACAATACAATACATACATCGTGTATGAAAATGAAATACATGCATTATTATTATATAATGTACACATATATATATATATCATTTGACATTTACTATAGTCCCACTAAAGACACTAGGTTCACTAGGTTCTAGTATCTTTGGTCCTACATAATGAGGGCTTCATTGGTGATTCTTACTAAAAGTTTTCATTTTGATAGGACTGTCTTGCAAACACTTCTATCTTAGTGATCTTAAATGTGCCCAAGATTTACATGGACCAGATGTGCCCAAGATTTACATGGACCATCATTCATCCAAACTTGACACAGGACAAAATGCTTGTTTTTCGCTTCTTAAACATGTTTTTTTTCCATTATTTGATATAGACAATTTTGACCATTACCATTGTACTTGGCATGTCTAAATCAGCTGAAAACAATATTAAATTTTTCTTTTTACGATATATAAAGGCTGCCGTCTTGGGTTTTCATTGCAAAAAATATCTACAACTTGATTCGACATAAGCTTTTTTTTAGTTTTGAACAAACTTGGCTGTAACTTCGCAGACATGTTATTCGGTTCAATATCTAGCCGTATCCAGTAGCTTTTCTGGATAAATTTTATGATTTGATTTTGTGAATATTTTGAAAATGCATATAGCAAACTTTCCAATTTTTTGAAAATTTTACTCACAAAAAATTTCTTTTTTGCAAAAATTTGAAGAGATATCAAAAATCAATAATGGATGAAATTTTGTTTTGCGTCATAGATGCTATATACAATAATTGGGGCAATTCTTTTCCGTTATTTGAATGTTTTTTCGCATGTAAACCTAGAAAAGAATTGTATAATACTTCAAAACGTCCTACAATCTTGAGAGGCTCCCAAATACTTCCTGTCGACCTCATTTCATCTGCTCCGGGTCCCTTACTCATGTTGGATGGCATTTTTCTTATAACAGGTGCGCAAATGTCTCCCATGATTTGTGGCCGACCTTAGCTAATATTGAAGTAATTCCTCTAAAGCACATTTTTCGGCTAGAGTACTTTGTGATGATTAAAATGAGTACCAGCTTGTTATACTTTAGACAAAATTTTCAGCTTTTATGATACAACTGATGTGTTGAAGGTTAGGCTGGTATCATTTCTAAAACAATTGTATAAAATGAGAGAATCAATGCTGAGCTTCTTTGTATGGTATCAATGTAAAGGGAATGAACTGCTCTATCCAGTAGATCAATAAGCGAGATTAGACCCATTTGTGGTAAAAATGCCTTCCTCAGGACCCCCCCCCCCCCCACCACAATTGAATTAAAATTCCATTCTTAAGACATTCTACAAAAATTCATCAAATTAACAAATCACACAAAAGCATGAATGATCGCAAAGCAACACACTGGGACTTTTCAAGTATATTTCCCAACCTGGTTAAAAAGAAGAAAAAAAGCTTGCAAAAACCCCAAAACCAAAACCCTATTGCCAGTTTTCAAATGAAATTAGTGAATAAAAAGGCAAATGATTATAAAGAGTTTATTTCTTAAGTGAAACAAAAGCTTCAGCCTCATTTTGGAGATGTGTCGAATAGAAAACAAAATAACACATAATTCTTAGCTAAAATTAAAATCAAAACTATCTGGCATTATAAAGACATTAAATGTTACTAAAAAGAATTTTTGAAAGAGATCCCATCAGCTTCAGTTCTAAGTTATAACTTGATAACAATATTTGTAAAATTGACGTATCTCTCACTTTGAAAATAAACTCTTCATATAAACACAAATCAATCAATAAAGGTTAAGAAATGTGTTTACCCCTACCTCATTTGACAACTAAAATGATAAAGGAGATGAATTGAGATAAAGAGTAATCAATACACTGTACATAATGTAACACTATGTAAAAAATATAATTCAAATATTTATTATATCACAATAAATAATAGGAATATTATTTCAAAAAATATAGATCCCAACAGGGTAAATGTAAAAGAATTTGCCTGTCGTAGCCCAACTATCCCTCACTTCTACCTGATCCCTTCTTTTTATGGCATATAAGGAGGAACAAGTCACATGTAATTTTTCAGGATCTCTCCAGAGAATGCAAGGAACCAATGTGATAAAGCATAAACAATTTGAAAAACTAGGCAAGATTGTTATATCAACATTGTGTTTTCTTCAGATAAGCTTGTTTGTGGATGCATTTTGTGGCATATTGAATATAGACAGTGAAGTGTGAGTAGAAAAAATCTTTTATTCCACCATTGTATTCAAATCATCTTAATTCTTTTAAACTCAAAGGGTTATAATAGTACCGTGACAATTTTCTGCTAAATTTAACACTTTGTCCCTGCCACACATTATGTTGATTAAAGTTCAAATGTGGAGCAGTAGCAGCAATTGCAAATTGAAAGAACAAACTCAAAGTTAAAATATTCATCTTTCTTTTTCGTGGAAAGGGATGAAATGAAGGGAGGGGCAGGGACAAGATTGGCATTCTCACAAATCCTTGAATAATAAATACCAGCAAGTAAAGCACTGGAATCATAATCCTATTACTGTTAGCTAGATTTAATTAGGCAGCACATGAGGTGATCTCAAAATTTGTGTCGTGTTTAAACTGTCAAAATTTTTGTGTCAACAAATTACAAGTGCACAAAATTTTCAATTTTTGCAACATTTTTGGACGGAATGATGTGCAATATACTAGATTTTGCCCATTTAAGATCCGAAAAAAACATTCTGAATAAATAATAATATTTCAGCCTTGACCATCAACTGGAATCAAACCAAGGCCTCTGATGATGATGTCTGTTAGTCCTTACTTCAATGTCTTGCCTTGTCTGAACGTGGCTTTGGTGGTAAGTTCCTGGGTTTTTTTGCCCCCACCATCAGCGCATCACCATCACTAAGCAGTCTGTCTTCTCACCAGTACCATAACATGATATTAATAAGATTCATTCATTCCCATGTAGCTCAGTTATATTATGATCAAATGTTGATGGAGCAAAGCAGCAGTGAAAATCACAGTACCATTTACAGTTCCTGCCATAATGTTTGCTTTGCCTTTCAGAATTTTTCCCTTCACGTTTGAGGTACATAATTTCCTCTCACTCTTAAGTACACTCCAGTATATGTATACTTCCTTTTGCCATATCAATCTGCATAGTGGACTGTTTAAATATGCCATATTTCAAAATGTTTGCACAGTCATGAAAGTGAGTGCACTGTACAACATCAAACCAATTATGGTAAATTGATGACCAAGCTGACAATAGGAATTCAGTCTTATACCATACCAGCATAAAATTGAACCTGGAATTATTTCATGATATGGAAAGACAAAGTTGTTTTCTTTGAACAGGTCAATATTAAGGAGAATGATATTGGCAATGATTATCATATCACATCAAATAAAAGTTTACATATGTTGTATTGTACATAAGTGGAAACTAAAAAAAACAGTTAATGAGGCTGAAAATAAAATTGAAATGATGACATGTTTAAAATTTTGCGGCAGGAAAAGTTTGTTTTATTCCCCTTCCCCTTTTGCATTTAATAAGAGAAATGTAAAAGATAGATTAAAAACAAAACAAAAACAAAACCGTTTTCATTTTGTCGCTTCATATTTAAAGCCAAGCCCCTTCGATCACAGAAAGTCAGCCACAAGACTGAAACTTACTATCTATCTATGTGAAAATTAAATTACACCATGATAATCTTTTATAAACTTTTATTTCAAGTCGATAAAAAGAAAGATACAGAAAAAAAAAAAAAGAATTTAGACGACAGGTGGCGTGAGCACATGCGTGTGAGTTAAAAATGAATAATATGATGGGCATTGTTAAAAGAAAAAAGACAGCAACATCTTAAAATTAACATTTATTGTCAAAATATGAACACAAGGAGTACCAAAATAAAATGGTAGCTCACATTGTAACAAAATTTACCACATGAAGAAAAGGCTTTGGTTGACATTCTTACGTTCATAAGTTTTAGAACTTACACATCTGAAGAATCATCTAGATTGACGCCTGCTTTACTTAGCAATAAGTGTGAATGAGACATTGACAGGCATCAAACTTATTTTTTTTTTAAAACCCATCCTGTATTGCATGGTGGAAACATTCATTCCTTGTTATACAGATGGGCAGAGGGGTTGTGAAAGGAGGATAAGAAATTGTGAAAAGATTAAATCTGGGACATCAAAGGGACATAAATAAGAACATTACGTTTACTTCAGCAACGAAAAACCCCAGCTACCCAAAAATTTCAACACAAAAATACAAAATACATCAAACACACCCAAACAGGCATCAAACTTTCTATTGAAAAAAACCCCATCCTGTACTGCGTGGAGGAAACATTCATTCCTTGTTATACACAGATACATCACAAGAGAAACAGGGGACGATGGGCAGAGGGGTTGTGAGAGAAGGATAAGAAATTGTGAAAAACATTAAATCTGGGACAACAAAGGGACACAAATAAGAACATTACGTTTATTTCAACAACAAAAACCCCCAGCTACCCAAAAATATCAACACAAAATACTAACAAAACGCAATAAACACACCTAACCCAATTACCCATAATTTCATTTTTTTCAATAAAGTTACCATGCATAATAAATGTAGAATGTCACAATAACTGAAAGACAATGAATTTACTTATATTATATTAAGTAATGGATTTGATGACAAAGACACATACACATCCGCAAATCATGTACAAACACACACATGTACACACACATATGTATTTGTAGAGAATAAGATGTAGATATACAAATAGATCTATACATATAAAAATATAATATAGATACTCATATGAAAATTTATACAAACGCGAATTTAAACATAAATGTTCATCAATGGAATTGGTTGGATTTTATTATCAAAATAAACATTTTTGCTACATGGTAAGGAGGTTGATCCATCTTCATTGAACTTACATTTCACTGTTCTCCTTGTTTTAGATGCAACTTTAAAACTGAATATCAAAGAGTTCAGTTTGATTAACTAAACAAAAATGCCTAAATAAATTGCACTTTAATCCTTTAACTTTATGAAAGAGTGAGTTATCCTAAGATTTCAACACCTTTTTTTATGATATTTCATGAACCAGTGACACAAAGAAATGACAATCAAAGATCACAGGTAACATGGCTTATTTCTGATAATTTGTAAAAGGTCAGAAAATATAGGTTAATTCACTGTTTGAGATTTTCTTCCGTTGAATAAAAAAAATTGAATTGACAAACTTTTGCATGTTAAAATCTAATTATATTTATATCTTACTGTAGGTTTTTCTACACTCATGAAAAAAAAATTGTTACCCTGTAAATACCAACTCATATAATATTTAAGTAGAGAGCGTGATTTTAAGGTTTGGAATCTATCAGAAATAGGCAAGAGACAAATGTGAAACCTATATATTCTGATACAATATTATTAATAAGCCATGTAATATTGTTGAGTTTGGAAGAGCTGCCCTAAAGCTATGATAAATAAAGAGCAAAGTATGATTGGCACATGTATTCAATTTGTGTAAGCGTAGCCACTATAATGCTTCTTCTACAGTTGTGTCTAAATTGCAATACATTGCCTCTTTCTAGCATCAATAATACACCAAAAACCCCACAATATTTACAGAAGATACCATTTATGAGTGTTAAGGGTGATCAAGACAATTCACTTTGATAAAATCCTTCCTTCCTCTGTTACAGAAGGGCCTATTCACACTTTGAAACCTTACACCTCCAATCTACTTGGACTCTACCAAGATTCACTAATCCGCGAAGTAAATATCAGTTTCTCTAATATGATTGGCTGACCAACAGAAAGCTAGTTTAAGCTTTACTTTAGTCAATGAGTGGAAATGCAAAGAAAATAGATACATTTTGAGAATATCCCTCAATCACATGGAAATATCCGGCCTTTGCGCGCCACACGGTTTGCAGGAGGAAGACGGAAATTGCCAGCGACACCACGGGTGTTATGGAAAAGAAGTGAAATGGCTCTACATTCTCACTCTGGGAATATGAAATTGACCGTATCATTGAACATCAATCATTTCCATGATAGAACACAAAAACAATCCAACCAAACTTGAGCCGCTATAGAATACCTAAATATCAGATAAATTGAGGTCATGTATTTTTGGTTGTTTAAGTAACAACAGGTCTTTAATATGAACATGCACTCTTATTCTCAAAAAGTTTTCAAATATCAAATTATCATTTACATAATTCATGAACATGTCATGTGAGCAGATCCACTAGCTTGTCAGCTACAATACAGTAAGCAAACAAACCCAAAACAAACAAAATGAAACAAAGATCTAAAAGAAAAATATTAAAAAATGGAATTATGCATTACATTCCAATAAACAAAATTCTAAATAGTCTCTTGAAAGTTATGATATGCAATACTTGGAAATTCCCAATATGGGGGTTTATGGCACTGTGTTTACCGTGTTTGAATAACTTTTCAAGCCTTTAATGATATTAGGAATTAATGCAAATTTGAGAAATTACTTAACTGATATAAATCTTTTTCTAAAGAACCATTTTCAGATGCAAGAACAAAAAACAAGGAAAGCTTTAAACCCATCCCACCCTACCCCTTACAAAACAAACAATCTCTGTAGGAGGGTAACAAAATATTAATTCTCCGTAAGTCAGGCCAGGTGTGTGATGTTAGTGTTAGTATTAAGCAGTATAAAACAAAAAGGATAAGATCTTTTTTTTACATTGCTCAAAGTAGTACTTATCATGACTTGACATAAAGGTAATTATGCTTATTTATCTTACACATTCAAAACTCAATAAACCAGGAATCGATTGATTGATTACTTATAGAGACACATACATCACCACTGCATAGCAACAGCAGTGATCTATAAGAGCTGAAGTAGAACTTGAAAATGTTACCCTCTCAGCCCTTTAACCTGCCAAGAGGTTCTCTGTCACGTGTGCCGTCCATCTCCAATAAAAGCAAGTGTTTAATAATATCAGCTTAAGATTAGGTCGTGCTTTTTATAAGAACATGTCATACCTAAGTAAACACCTGCATACGCTCACTTGGATTCAATCTATGGTTTGCAATAGCAAGCACTGAAAAACAGGATTATCAACAGCCCAGATGTACATGATGAAGAAAAAAAAATCTAATTGTCAATATCATTTATGAAGAATTATTTTAAATAAATACAGCAAAAGACATCAATCATTACATGAAAGTATAAAGGCACTCAAATTGACAAACTTGTAATAAAACTAAATGTGTTCATTTTATCCCATTACTTTATCTTCATTTTAAAGTTAACTTCAAACTATTTGATAAAAAAGATGCCTGACAAATTAAATATGTGCTTAAACATTTAAAAACATAAATGTAGAAAATTTTTTTTTAGGAAAAGAAAAAAGAAAACTGATTTTTATTAAAAAATATTTAAAAAGGGGTGGGGGTGGGGGGTGTGTGGTGTTGAACAGATTGATATCAGCCCTTCTTTCCAATCAGGATCATACACAAAATGTAATAGGATAAGACAATACAATTACGGAAAAGTTGCATATGGGTCAATCATTTATACAATGAAAGAGGGATTACAAGAATCAAAAATAGTCTACATTATATACTGCTGGTATCCAAAATTATGTGTAAATGGCATAAGAATTTTATACAGTAAAACATACAATATGCTGAACAACATGAACTGTTAAAAATATCTAATTGTGTAATACATTGTCTTCAACATAATAAACCTCTTTCGTAATGGCAACTGATTTGTAGTAAAATAAAGGAATTTCTGTATTTCAGATTACAACAAACCACATCGTAATGTATGAAAGTATAGTTAAAGTAACATTATGCATGTCCACTATTATGATGTATGTATGAACTACATTGCTTTGATTTTGATATTATTGTTTTGATGACTTCCTGTTCCTGTCAGTTGAATAAAGTTGCAGCCATTTTACAAGAGCACACTTGCTTATTGACTTAGTAATTCCAATCCTTTACATTGGCGACGAGGATTAAACATCCATCCATAATTATAAATTTAATGAGCATTGCATTGCTTTCTTGAGCAATACAGAGTATTATTTGTGATCTAGATCTAGGATTTAGTGTTCAAGTTAAAATGTCATTGCTAGGTACTATCAGTGAACTTTCTGAAACTGATTCAATACATGATTACTTGGATCAGGTAAACTTTTATTTCATTGCTAATGACATTGTGGATGATGTAAAGAAAAGAGCAATTTTGCTTACAGTTATAGGGCAGAAGCAATTCAGATTAATTAAAGATCTGAGTCAACCGTCGTCTCCAGGCGACAAGTCTTACGACTCTAACTCTGCAACCTGCTGAAGTATTTTTATGCCCCACCTACTGTGCTATGAGTCACTACTGTGCTATGAGCCACTACTGTGCTATGAGCCACTAACTGTTCTATGAGCCACTACTATGCTATGAGCCATCACTGTTCTATGAGCCACTACTGTGCTATGAGCCACTACTGTGCTATGAGCCACTAACTGTTCTATGAGTCACTAACTGAGTTATGACCCACTACTGTGCTATAAGCCACTAACTGAGCTATGAGCCATTAACTGAGCTATGAGCCTTTAACTGAGCTATGAGCCACTACTGTGCTATGAGCCATTAACTGTGCTATGGAGAGCACATTTCTACACATTCCAATGACAGTGATCTACTTCGATGACCTATTCGTCACTGGAAAAGATGGCAAAGACCACATGAAAAATCTAGAACAAGTATTGGATGCATGCGGGAAGAAAGGTCTAGCTATCAATCGGGAGAAGTGTGAGTTCATGAGAAGTGAGTCACCTTCCTCGGTCACATGCTGAGCAAAGATGGAATCCGTCCTCTGGGTGACACCGTCAAAGCTATCGTCGATGCACCTCGCCCAAGAAATATTCATGAGCTTCATTCATTCCTGGGCTTGATAAATCATTACTCAAAATTCATCCCAGGGAGCTCCACCGTTCTTTCACCCCTCTACGATTTATTGCACAAGAACACCCGTTGGTGTTGGGGCAGCGTACAAGATAAAGCTCTCTTGAAAGCAAAAGCCTTCTTCATCTGATAAAGTGCTATCTCATTTCAATACCAAAAGGCCGATAGTTCTTACATGTGATGCCTCGCCTGTCGGAGTAGGCGCTGTACTTAGTGAAATAGATAATGATGGCATTGAAAAGCCTGTGTATTTTGCTAGCAGATCACTTTCATGTGCTGAAAGGAAATATTCTCAAATCGATAGGGAAGCCTTAGGTATTATCTTTGGTGTTATGAAATTCCATAAGTATATTCTTGGCCAGAGGATCAAGATTGTCACCGATCATAAGCCTCTCCTAGGCATTCTGGCAGAAGGCAAACCAATTCCTGAGCATGCCTCAGCGAGTCCAACGTTGGGCCCTTACCTTGTCTGTGTATTCCTACACACTGGAATATCAACCTGGTAAACAAAACAACTCTGACGCCTTCAGCCGCCTTCCCCTTCCTACAACAGATGACAATGTGAACATCAATCCTGCAGAGGTGGACGCTCTTCTTCAATTTTATCACAAATTGCCCTGTGACACCAGCTGATATCGCTCGTGAGACGAGATGCGATTCTTTACTCAATAGTGTTCGTCAACACACATATCAGGGGTGGCCCTGAAAATATGATTCTTCTCTTCGTGCATTTTTTAGCCGTAGAAATGAATTAAGTTTAGAATATGATTGCCTCCTTATGGGGTACGCGTGTTGTGATTCCTGAGTCATTGCGCTCAAAAGTGTTGGATATTATTCATGATACTCATGTTGGTGTGGCGCGAATGAAATCTATTGCGCGCTCATGGGTATGGTGGCCAAACATTGATGCAGACATTGAGAGGAGCGTGAAAATCTGCTATCCGTGTCAGAGTCATAGGAATGAGCCTTCCAAATCACCTTTACTTCCATGGGAATGGCCTACTGAACCTTGGAACAGGCTTCATATGGATTTTGCAGGACTGTTCATGGGTAAAATGTTCCTTATTGTAGTTAATTCTCATTCAAAATGGATAGATGTTAAAATTATGAACAAGACAACTGCATCAGAAACAATTCAAGAACTAAGAGACATTTTTCCACCATGGGATTACCAATAACAATTGTTACAGACAATGGTCCTACATGGATTAGTAATGAATTTGCTAAATTTATGTTGTTCAATGGTATTAAACATGTCACTGTGTCCCCATACCATCCTTCCTCAAACGGTTTGGCAGAGAGAGCTGTCCAAACATTCAAACAATCCATGATAAAATTATCTCCTTCCTCAAACGGTTTGGCAGAGAGAGCTGTCCAAACATTCAAACAATCCATGATAAAATTATCTCCTGGTTGCATGAGAGAGAAAGTATATAGATTCCTGTCCAAATATCGGACCACTCCCCACTCTACTACAGGTCTCTCCCCAGCAGAACTCATGTTCGGTAGAAAGACTAGAACCCATCTTGACCTCTTACACCCTCCTCAATGCTTAAGTATTAAATCAGCTCAGAAGAGAAACCATGATAAAAATACTTGTGAGAGAGAAATTGGTGTGAATGATTCTGTGTTTGTGAGAAATTATAATACATGTAGTAAGGACAAATGGACCCCTGGAATTGTAACTGAACAAACAGGTCCCTTTTCTTATCGGGTACAAACTAAGTCAAAAGTTGTCCGTAGACACCAAGACCAAGTGCGTGTCACTGCATGTGATGTTGAATTTGAAAAGACTGAAGAGGATTCGAACCCCTTTCACCATCTACCAATCTTGATGGAGGAGATAATGATAATATTACACCTGAACAAGTACATGTAGATTAGAAAACTAGCTCATCACCCGAACATAACAATCTATCACCTTCTGTGTCTACCCAGATTAAAAGATCTAAAAGACAAAGAAAGGTTCTATTAGACTTGATATATAAATTTGAGATATATATTTGTAGTCAAATTTCTATTTTTAATACATATTGATCGAGCATTTAACATTATACACATACTCTCAATTATTGGTATAGGTATTTTAAATATAAATCATGTTTGAAGTCGAAGCAATTTTTGGATTAGTATTATGTTCAAGTTTAACTTTTGAGCTTAGAGGTACTAGGTTATCATTGTCGTAATAATATGCATTTCTTTTGATTTTAATGATTTCTGCTCTATTTGATGCTTTGATGTTAACTAAGCTGGAGGAATGTAAATGAAAGTATAGTTAAAGTAACATTATGCATGTCCACTATTATGATGTATAAAGGAACTAGCATTGCTTTGATTTTGATATTATTGTTTTGATGACTTCCGTCTCTATCAGTTGAATAAAGTTTCAGCCATTTTATAAGAGCACATCTTATATTGACTTAGTAATTCCAATCCTTTACACACATGAATGGATATTATTATTTACCATGCTTGGATTATTTCTATTTTAATTTCATCCTAATCCCTAATCCCTAGAACACATCCAACAGATACCTTATTTAGTTTCACACATAGATTATAAATAATCACTGTAGAACACATCCAACAGCCAACTTACTGAGTCTACACACTTAGATTATAATCACTGTTCTTTTTGTATTTCAGTAAGATATCTGGTGATAAATCTTTACCTAAGTTGTTTTACTAAAACGTTATTAAGTCTTTTTGAGCTTTAACTGGGTTTGACACATCTTTTTTTGTTTTTTGTGTGTCTCCATTATCTAAATATAGTCTTCTGTTAATTTATAAAACTAGAAAAGAGTGAAAGAACAAAAACATCCAAACATCCTTTCTTCCTACCAGAAATTTCCCAGCAACCCCAAGACAAAGACGACAACAGAAATTTCCCAGCAACCCCTAAAACAAACTCCAGACAAAGACTTACAACAGAAATTTCCCCAGCAAACCCCAAAACAAACTCAAGGCAAAGACGACAACAGAAATTACGACTGCTCATGGATTTTCCACGGAAGATTCTTATTTTCAATGTTCCTATACTTCTTTCTTGGCATAATGATATTTGAATTTTAATGATTCTTTATTGACTGACTGACTGACAATCACAAATCTCTTTTTAGACAGCTGAGGACTGAGTCAATCGTCAATTTTATTAATTAAAAATCACACAATCATTAAAGGCCTTTTAACAACTTCAGAGATGGTCTGGTAAAGGCTAGCAACGCTGGCAATATCACTAAACGTGATAATTATGATGTCTTTTGCTTGCATACTTTTGGCAGACTTGTGCCAGGTTAACTTCAAGTGAACGACAAGGCAGTATATGCTAGTAAAGAACTGTTTGACGGCACCTAGAATGAATGTGGAGAAATGGTGAAGAAAACGTAACAAGTAAGATTCGACTTAGGATTGATGAAATTTGAAACAAAGCTCTGTTTATAGACCTTCACCCTAATGCATTGTAATTACTAATCAAGTCAACAATGAAATAGCAAAAGCTGATACTAATCTTGTCGCCTTGTCATTGCCCCATGGACTAAGTGATAAATTTGACTAAATAGGCAATGGCAATCATTTGCTACTTTCTTTTGTTTGTGATTTGAGGAATTATCAATCAAAAACTTTTTAAAATAATTTGAAAATTCTAAGTTTGAAAAAGTTTATTGTAAATGACTCTCAAGCCAGTGAATTGTTGTTGAGTTAACTGTCCGTCCTGTCCAAATTATGCCATAAAATGACAAAAATTGCAAATAAAGCAAGTAACTGCATGTGTCAAATCACAAAATGTAACTTTATTTTACAAATGCCCAAAAAATAATTCCCAGCTATTTCATTCCCTACAAATCTTCTCAATATCTAACATGATATGTTTGAAATGTTTTCTTTTGTTAGTAATTGTTTGTAATCATTTGCGCTTATTTTAAATTTGTTCTTAATCAAATTTCAAAATGTTAAAAATTCCCATTTTAAATTCCTATATCTTGTTCTTTGTTTCTGATGATCTTGGGCTGATGTTGGGTGATACATTTCCTTCATGGGTGAATAAAGTATTTGAATTTAAATTGGATACTAACAAATGGACAAAAAGTATTACATTTTTTAACTGAACGAAAACCTCCTAAAAAACTTACCAAAAAACAAAAATCCAAAACTTTCCAAAGGCACACTTTGTTGTGGGTTTCAATCATGGTTTTCCTTACTGAATTTAAAGCTATTAATCACAACTGATAGTTATAACATGTTGTGATCAATCAAGATGCTACTTTAAACGTTCTCTGCGCTTACTTTTAGTTATGGCGGTTATTTTCTAAAAGCGCCGCTAATTGTATGTTTTAACTCACTCTAGACTGAGCCCCAAAAATATCTACAAACACTGGAGACTGGCTGTTTTAGAGTATTTTGAAAACAAATCACCAAAATTTATGCATCATCATTTTTCCATGCCCCTTTGACACAGATAACAAGAAACAATGATCACGACAGGATAATTGACATTACAACTGTAAAATGAAGACTTTCTTCTTTAATGACTTATGTGAATGTGATATATTTTTGATGTTTTTCAAAACAAAATTGAAATCATGGTTGGTTTGAAATAAAATTTGAGCAAAAAAAAACCCTGACATTTTTCTTAGAGTCAGCAGAATCGCCAAACAGTGAAAATATCTTTTGTCTAGTCCACATTTATCAGAAGACACTGTACAGTTTTCATATTTTAACAGAACAACAGGAGTGATTATAGTATCTTCTTTTTGAACTGTGATAACTCATAAAGTTATCAATCGATTTCTGGTAAACTCTGCACTAAAACTTTGATTTGATTTACCTACCTCCACAACTCAGGTTTTTTATAGATTTGTAATCTTGCCCGACTGCCCTGTAAACAGCCAAGGGATCTTTAACGTGCACAGAATGTTATGTTTCTGCACACAGGACCTCCTTTTATCGTCTGTCTCTGATGGGACTAGGTGTTGATCCACCTACCTGGACCAAGGGGGTAGATTTTACTAAAAAAACTTGAGAATGTTTTTCAACCATTGGCGGGGCTTGGAGCCACTACGTTGTGGTTAAGAGGCCGACACCTTGCCTCTGAATCACCAAGTACCCAGTAGGAAAGAAATTAAAGGGCTAAACTAACATTACAGCCCCACACTCTAGCAAAGCATTAGTATAGTGGATATCGGTTAGCAAGCTAATGCGCCAATGGGTGGCGCATCAGTCCAGTCAAACACACTGGCGATATGCCATAATGTGGCAAGTCTGTCTCAAGTGAGTTAATGTTGCATTTTTCATTCACCATTCTTTTGAGTTCTAAGGGGTTTCAGGTTATTTTCCAATCCCTTATGCCTTGAGGTATTAGGCAAAAGTAATATCTTGATCTTACCTATAAAAGCACCAACATATGCATAGAGATTTCTAAGCACTATTGCTAAGCCTCCGGCTGCTATCACAAGAAAGATACGCAGTACATTCCTTTGCCATGTTGGAACCTGACAGGAGAAAATTGAAGTAAATACCAGATTTAATCAAATTTTACAGCATGTATTATACACCACATATTACAAAAACCAGAAGATCATGCAAATGATGCATGACAAAAATGGCAATCAGCTCAACTGATACAGTTTGCAACATACATAAAGACTGAGAGAGAGAGAGAGAGAGAGAGAGAGAGAGAGAGAGAGAGAGAGAGAGAGAGAGAGAGAGAGAGAGGAGGGAGGGAGGGAGAGGGGGAGAGAGGGAAAGAGAGAGAGAGAGAGAGCGAGAGAGAGAGAGACAGAGACAGAGACAGAGACAGAGAGACAGACAGAGACAGAGAGAGAGAGAGAGACTGTCCCCGTGGAAAATCACGCTTGCGGACACAGATGCGGACGCGATTTTTCGGACTTACCGCAACGAAACCGCACTTTGACAAATGCCACATTTTTTGGCATTTTTTCAAGATTTTTCCCCTGTTATGGAGTCGTATATATGCTAAACATGGAAAAATGCTACTGCCACACAACACTACAAAATTTTGAGTAACTTCCCCTTGACAGCACAGGAAGTAAATAATTCATTCTTTTGTTTAAATTTAATCTGATTGACTCAACCTGCATCTCTTCATCTCGATCTTCATCAAAGAGAAGAGCATGCAGTTTGTGGAGGCAACTGCTCTTTCAAAGTCAGTCACCTATGGCCATGAATGTAAGTACAATTGACAGCTTTTGGTTGTTTTTTTTCAAACATAAAATTATGTTGTTCACCCCTCAAGTAATATTAATGACAACTACAATATGTACGGTACTTATGTAGAGGCAGCAGAGCATGTGGGTAAGCAAAAGTTTAAAGTTTGAACTCATCTCTCTTATGTGTTTGCATCATTTACTTGTACATGGGCTACAATCTGATGCCTAAACCTATACACACATGTCATTTACTTGTACGTGGGCTACAATCTGATGCCTAAACCTATACAGATGTCATTTACTTGTACATGGGATACAATCTGATGCCTAAACCTATACAGATGTAACTTTCTCTCAGCTGTTGGTAGACATATTGGCATTTTTATTTATATATATATATATATATATATAATTTAGTTTTTTTA
>JAXRKP010001918.1:60000-80000 GCA_037039925.1 Doris montereyensis
GACATACGTTGATGAGTATGCACCACAGTCCCATTGGGCATATTCTTGTTGAGCATCTGATCAGTCTCATGACCATAGCGCAAGTAACCCATGATACCAAACAGGAGTAAAACCACTCCAGGATGGTGACGGCCCCGTGGAGAAACTTGGAAAAGTTGTGTCTGTTCCTTCCATGCTTGTTTCAATGGGAATAATCTTTTCATAATAATAAAAAAAAACGTTAATGAAAATTTGATAAATGGAGAACTGGTAATGCATTTCAATTAAAAACAAAATTTAATTGTCGAAACAAAAAATAAAAAAAACGTGGGAACACAAATAGACCACATCATGCTTTCAGCAACTTGAGGACATGGTATAAAATTTCATTTTCTGTGTGTAATAGTAATAATAGTAGACCTTTTTTTTATAGCGCCTTGAGGTTTTGACGAAAGGCGATATAAAAAGATCTACTATTATTACTATTACACACAGAAAATGAAAAACCTCAAGGCGCTTTACAATACAAGTTGAAATATTCTTAAAAAAGATACATTCAAATTTCAATGTTGCATTCCAAATACATTCACACAAAGAAAACATTGATAAAATCGGGCATCGTATCAATTTCAATTAAAACATTTACAGAAGGTATTTCCTAAAAAGATGTGTTTTTAGTAGTTTTTTTTTAAGATTTCAAGACTGCCAGTCTCACAGATGGAGTATTCCATATTTTGTGGTCCAATTTTGCCAAAACTTATATCTCCGAAACTTTGCAAGTGAGTTTCTGGAATTGTCAATAATTTAAAATTTTGAGATTTTATCGCCCGGGCAGTGGAAAAAGCATGTATGGGGAGTAGATGATCCCGCCCTTCACCAGTCTCCTGCTGCCTTGCAGGCGGGTCTTGGCCGACCAAAGTCAAAGGGAGTTAACCCTGAAAGAAAACAAGCTGCTGCCTTGCAGGCCGGTCTTGACTAATCAAAGGCTAAGGGAGTTAACCCTGACAGAAAATAACAACCTGCTGCCTTGCAGAGCTGGTCTTGAATGACTGAAGACTAAGGGAGTTAACCCTGGCAGAAAATAACAAGGCCTGGTAGGAGGCCTCAACGTGGCAGCCCCACCATCTACCTAGGTGTACAGTGGGCCAATCTACTTATCCAAAACCAAACAGATTCAGAGAACATAAAATAAAACTAACCGGCTCGATTTTTTTCGAAAACGAACTTGAAACGAATAAGGACTGTGATTTTTGGAACATAGAATGTTAGGGCAATAAATGGAAAAGGGTTAAATTAGTTGAAGAAATGCAAAAATTCAAAGTAGATATTTTGGCCATTACAGAAACAAAGAAAAAAGGACAAGGAATAGAAAATGTAGGACCGAATTATATTTCAATCTTCTCAGGAGTAGATGTCAAAGATACAGCTAGAGCAGGAGTAGGCCTCCTAGTGCATAAAAGGCATGAAAAGCTACTAGAAAGTTGGAAATTTATAAGCCCACGGCTATTAAAGATAAATATCAAAACAAAAGGACGAGAAATTAAATTATTAATAGCTTATATGGACCAAACGAAGCCGTGAAACTAAAGAAGAAAAAGATATCTTCGAAAACGATTTACAAATAGCTGCAGAGAATCTAAACCCAAACAGGAACTAATACTTTTAGGGAGATTTAAATGCTAGAGTAGGCAACAATGTAGAAACGTCAGGAGGAGTAATAGATAAAGAATGAAATAAAACAACTTGTCCAAATCGAGAGAGACTAATACCAATAGATTTTTGCCTAAAGAATAACATGAAAATAGCCAACACCTTTTTTTTCCTCATAAAGATATCCACAAATATACAAGAGTAAATGAAGACAGGTGTGAAAAGTCAATGATAGACTACATAATAGTTAGCAGCTCCCTTTTTACAGTACATTGGATGCAAGAGTAAACAGACGAGCTGAAATATTTAGTGATCATGACTTAGTGATTGCCAAAATGAGATTACTGACTGAAGAAAACAAACAGAAAAGGAAAGAGAAGAAAGCTACTAAACTCAAAATAAAGGAACTAAATAGACCAGTAGTAAAACAGGTATACCAATACGGATAAAAAGATTTATCAGTGAAGACAGATGGATCTGAATGATAGCACAATAGAAGAAAAGTGGCAATGTATAAGAAACACTCCTCAGTTGTACTGAAGAGGTCTGTAATGAAACAAATTAAACGAGATAGGAAAAGAACAGCATGGTGGAATGAGAATGTCAAGACTAGATCAAAGAAAAGAAGGATGCCTTGAAGAAATACTTGCAAACAAAGAGACCAGGGAAGGGATAGATTTCGTGAATAAAAGAACTATCGCCAAAGAGGAAATTAGGAAAGCAAAACAGGAATAATAGGAAGAGTTTGAAAAAGACTTCAAGAAAGCTATCAAGGAAATGAAAAGCTGTTCTGGGGCAATGAAGAGCATGAGAAAGACCAAAGCATGCCCTATACGACAAATTAAGAATGCCAAAGGAGAAATAATGAAAGAAGATGAAATCAGGGAAACATGGAGAAAGCATTTTTCACCAATTACATAATACCTCCAGGAACGTATGAAACAAGGAGTAAAAATCAATTAGTAAGAAAAAAAAGTAATCCAGAGGACACAGCTGAAGATGTATATATATCAATGGCAGAAATCCAAACAGCTATAAGAAAAGTGAATTAGGAAAAGCCCCACGAGCAGATCAAGTTTATCAAGGCAGAGAGGCAGACAAATTACTACATGCAATATGCCAACAAGCATGGAAGTTCAAACAGGTGCCAGACGACTGGAAAAAGGGAACGGTAGTACCAATACATAAGAAAGGATCAACTATGGAATGCTCTGAGGGATATCACTACTTAGCATTCCAGGAAAGGTATATACCAGGATACTGGAAATGAGACTAAGGAAAAAGTAGAAGATCAGATTGAAAACCATCAGACTGGATTTAGACCAGGAAGAAGTGTACAAGACCACATATTTACAATTAGACAAATAATAGAAAAATCCCTTGAGAGAAAAAATTTACTTGGACCTGTGTTTTATTGACTTAGAAAAGGCATTTGACACTGTGAGGAAGGACAAACTATGGCATTCCTTAAAAAGAACACAATGTAGAGCAAAAGTTTAATAGAAGACACTAAAAGGTTTTACGATAAACCAACATGTGCAGTGAGTAGCTGGAAACATATCTGCAGAATTGATGTAGATATAGGAGTAAGACAGGGTTGTATCCTAAATCCTCTTTTGTTTATCACATTTATGGATTCAGTCGCAAAGGCGTCCTCTCAAATGAAGAAATGAATGTAGGTGGGTGGAATCTAACCAGTAAATGTATCAATTTGCCGATGATTTGGTACTGTTTGGAAAATCAGAAAATGACCTTCAGTCGAATATCAACATTATGAACAATGAACTAAATATAAGAGGAATGAGAGTAAATGCAAAGAAAACCAAAACAATGTTAGAAACTAGGAAGCTAAAACACAAAATCTTAAATTGGGCTGGGAGAACTTAGAACAAGTTCAAAGCTACAATTACCTAGGAGTAATGATTAACTCAGAGGAAAACTAAGAGAAGAAATCAGCCAGAGAATCCAAAAGGCAAGTGCATTATATAACCATCTAGGAAAGGCATTTGTAGGTAAGCAAGAATTGTCAACAAAAAAAAAATGGCAGTATACAATACAGTTTATTGTCCTACTCTCTCTATGGCAGCGAAACCTGGACCTTAGACAGTAGAGAATAATGTACAGTACAAGCAGTTAAAATGAAATATCTAAGAAGAATAGTAGGGAAAACTAAATGAGACAAAATCAGAAACACAACAATAAGACATCAAACCAAAGCAGATGGCATAAAAACTAAGATAGAAATAAATCAATTGAGATGGTATGGGCATGTAAACATAATGAATGACAATAGAATAGCTAAATCAGTATACAGTGCTAAAAGCCAAGGCAAAAGACCAAAAGGCAGACCTTGGAGAAAGGGAAGAAGACATAAAAGAGTCATTGAAGCATAGAAATTTAACTCTTTTGGTAGGAAACAGAAAATGCCAGGACAGGGCATCCTGGAGAAACATCAACTCGGCATCTGAAGCTATACACCAAAAGGTAGAATAGGAACTGATAAAGAAAGAAAGAAAGAAAGAGATGTTAGCGCACGAGGCGGTTCATTTGGGAAGAGCCGATCTTGAATGAAGATAGGGGAAGCAGACTGCAGTGATTTGTAACAAAAAAGACAAATCTTGTAATTGATTCTCGTCCTTACTGGAAGCCAGTAAAGGGCTTACAGCAAATCTCTGGAACTACTGTCGAATCTGGTCTTCCCAGAACCAACCTTGCCGTACAGTTTTGTACCCTTTGGAGCTTTTTTATCCTCACAACTGTGAGACCCACAAAGGAGAGTTGCAACAGTTTATTCGGGATAGAACTAAGGACACAATAAGCGTTTCGATAGATTCTTGTGAGAGCAAAGATTTCATGTGTGAAAGTTCTGGAAAATAGAAGGGGAAAGAATGAAGGAACAGCCGGAGATTTAACGGGAAAGTTGAAGAGGTGGGACGAAAGCTTAGGGATAAGGAAATAGAGTTGGGAGGAAAACAACTATTTCAGCGCTAACGCTACAACATGGACAGTGGAAATTTAAAAAATAAATCATGAAAAACGTTAAAAAATGTAATAATAAAGGGAGAAAAAGTCAATAACGCACTATTTATTATAAAGATTTTCCCGATTCAATTTTTAATGTATTTACTTGTTATTAGTAATCATGCTGTGAACATATTTTTCTCCTAATATGATACATTTTTAGTACAAAACTATGAATTTATTTCACAAGCAATAAAATCACTACAGTCACAATTCGATAGTTCAGACTCCAATAATCCAGATGTCTAAAAAATCTGAACAGATGAGCTTGTGACAGCTTTTTTTCTTTTTTATTTCTACCCGATAATCGGATTGAAATACCTTATTTTGGAACAAGTTACCACAATATAGCGAGTTGATGCTTCCATAAACCGAACACACACAACTGTTTCAGATATTCTAACCAGTCTACTGATGGCACATCAAAGCCACCCGAACCGACTTTCCTAATACCATTTCAGCCATACAATCTAGCAACATGGCGTCACAGTCAATTGACTGGTGGGCCCCATTGCCCAGGTAGACTGATATACGCGAGTAGGATAATCCGAATGTCTCGATAATCTGGTCAAATCGCTTGGAACAGAGGTGTTCGGATCATCGACATGTGACACTGCATTTTCATCGTGGTAAAGCTATGAATTTCCTTTATTACAAGCAAGAAACCATTCCGCTTTATCATCACAAGTAAAAAGTATTACAACTGATTGAAAATTGGTCAAAATCGTGCAGCACAGGGATACAACTAAGTTCACCCCCTTACAATTGCAATGAGTTAATGGTATGTACAACAGCTGTTATTTTAAGATTTAATATACACACCGTTCCTATTCCTTCATACGCTGAAGTGGCCATTCCAAAGAAAACTGGTAGCGTTGACCACTTATACAATTCCCACGTTGAGCTGGTATCAAATCCTGCAATGCAAGACAGAAAAACTTTACTCTCAAGGCATTTTTAGGCACTTGCTTTAAACAAAGACAAGATAAAATAGGATAAGAAAAGATAAGACAATATACAAAATAATCTTCATTCATTCTGAAATGGAAATTGACTTTCATTAGCTGTTTAACATCAATTGACACACACACATACATACACACACATATATTATATGAATAGCTCTAACTATTGAGTATAGTGGCACATGAAAGCCAACACAATACCATAAAAAAATATGAATAAATAAAGACAACTACTACCTCCAACCCTCCCCAAAATAACTTTCTATTTTCTTTCATTGAAATTTAGCCCGAGAAGTCGACAGGCAGGCACCTGTACGGGGAGTAGATGATCCTGCTCTCCACGTTTCTCCTGCTGCCTTGCAGACGGGTCTTGGCTGACCAAAGGCTAAGGGAGATTACCCTGAAAGAAAACAACCTGCTGCCTTGCAGGCCAGTCTTGACTGACCAAAGGCTAAAGGAGTTAACCCTGACAGAAAACAACAAGGCCTGGAAAGAGGCCTCAACGTGGCAGCCGCACCATCTACCTAGGGTACAGTGGGCCTGCTTATCCAAAACCAAACAGATTCAGAGAAAAAATTAATATAATATAACTGGCTTGATCTTTCGAAGGCAAACTTGGAAACGAATACGGACTGTGATTTTTGGAACAGGGAATGTTAGGGCTTTAAATGAAAAAGAGTTAGAATAAGTTGAAGAAATGGAAAATTTCAAAGTAGATATTTTGGCCATTACAGAAACAAAGAAAAAAGGCAAGGAATAGAAAATGTATGACCAAATCATATTTTAATTTTCTCAGGAGTAGATGTCAAAGATAGAGCTAGAGCAGGAGTAGGCCTCCTAGTGCATAAAAGACATGAAAAGCTACTAGAAAACTGGACATTTATAAGCCCACGGCTATTATAGGTAAATATTAAAACAAAAGGACGAGAAATTAAATTATTAATAGCTTATGGACCAAACGAAGATGCAACTAAAGAAGAAAAAGATCTCTTCGAAAACGATTTACAAATAGCTGCAGAAAATCTTAAACCCAAACAGGAACTAATGCTTTTAGGAGATTTAAATGCTAAAGTAGGCAACAATGTAAAAACTTCTGGAGGAGTAATAGGTAAATAAGGAAATACAACAACTTGTCCAAATGGAGAGAGACTAGAAGATTTTGCCTAAAGAATAACATGAAAATAGCGAACACATTTTTCCTCATAAAGATATCCACAAATATACAAGAGTAAATGAAGACAGGTGTGAAAAGTCAATGATAGACTACATAATAGTTAGCAGCTCCTTTTTTTACAGTACATTGGATGCAAGAGTAAACAGAGGAGCAGAAATATTTAGTGATCATGACTTAGTGATTGCCAAAATGAAATTACTGACTGAAGAATACAAACAGAAAAGGAAAGAGAAGAAAGCTACTAAACTCAAAAGAGAGGAACTAAATGAATTAGTAAACAGATATACCAATCTAAGATGAAAAAATTTATCAGTGAAAGACAGATGGATCTGAATGATAGCACAATAGAAGAAAAGTGGCAGATGTATAAAGAAACACTCCTCAGTTGTACTGAAGAGGTCTGTGGTAGGAAACAAATTAAATGAAATAGGAAAAAGAACAGCATGGTGGAATGAAAATGTCAACACTAAGATCAAAGAAAAGAAGGATGCCTGGAAGAAATACCTGTGAACAAAGAGACTAGGGGATAGGATAGATTACGTGAATAAAAGAACTATCGCCAAAGAGGAAGTTAGGAAAGCAAAACAGGAACAATGGGAAGAGTTTGGACCAAGACTTCAAAAAAGCTGTCAAAGAAATCAGAAGCTGTTCTGGGGGCAATGAAGAGCATGAGAAAGACCAAAGCATGCCCTATACAATAAATTAAGAACACCAAAGGAGAAATAATGAAAGGAGACAATGAAATAATGGACACTTGGAGAAAGCATTTTCACCAATTACATAATACCTCCAGAACGTATGAAACAAGGAGTAAAGATCAATAAGTAAGAAAAACAAGTAATCCAGAGGACACAGCTGAAGATGTATATATATGAATGGCAGAAATCCAAACAGCTATAAGAAAAGTGAAATTAGGAAAAGCCCCACGAGCAGATCAAGTTTATCCAGAAATGATTAAAACCCAAGGGAGAGAGGCAGACAAACTACTACATTCAATATGCCAACAAGCATAGAAGTCCAAGCATGCCAGACAACTGGAAAAAGGAACGTTACTACCAATAGATCTAGATAAAAAAGGATCAACTATGGAATGCTCAAACTATAGAGGGATATCACTACTTAACGTTCCAGGAAAAGTATATGCCAGGGTACTGGAAGTGAGATTAAGGAAAAGAGTAGAGGATCAGATCGAAGAGCATCAGACTGGATTTAGACCAGGAAGAAGTGTACAAGACCACACACATGTTTACAATTAGACAAATAATAGAAAAATCCCTTGAGAGAAACATTGACCTGCACCTGTGTTTTATTGACCTAGAAAAGGCATTTGACACTTTGAGGAGGGATGAACTATGGCATTCCTTAAAAGAACACAATGTAGAGCAAAATCTAATAGAAGCCAATAAAAGTTTTTACAATAAACCAACATGTGCAGTGAGAGTAGCTGGAAACATATCTGCAGAATTTGATGTAGATATAGGAGTAAGACAGGCTTGTATCCTAAATCCTCTTTTGTTTATCACATTTATGGATTCAGTCGCAAAGACGTCCTCAAAAATGAAGAACATGAATGTAGGTATGTGGAAGCTCAAACCAGTAAATGTATCAATGCTTTCATTTGCAGGTGATTTAGTTCTGTTTGGAAAATCAGAAAGTGACCTTCAGTCGAATATGAACTAAATAAAGAGGAATGAGAGTAAATGCAAAGAAAACCAAAATAATGCTTGTAACTAGGGAAGCTAAAACACAAAATCTTAGATTGGGCAGGGAGAACTTAGAACAAGTTCAAAGCTACAATTACCTAGAAGTAATGATTAACTCAGAAGGAAAACTAAAAGAAGAAATCAGCCAGAGAATCAAAGGCAAGTGCAATATATAATCATCTAGGAAAGGCATTTGTAGGTAAGCAAGAATTATCAGAAAAAACAAAATGACAGTATACAATACAGTTTATTATCCTACTCTCCTCTATGGCAGTGAAACCTGGATCTTAGACAGTACAGAATACAGTAGAGTACAGGCAGCTGAAATGAAATATCTAAGAAGAATAGTAGGGAAAACTAAAAGAGACACACAATATAACCAAAACAGATGGCATAAAAAGTAAGATAGAAACAAATCAATTGAGATGAGTTGGGCATGTAAACAGAATGAATGACAATAGAATAGCTAAATCAGTATACAGTGCTAAAGGCCAAGGTAAAAGACCAAAAGGCAGACCTCGGAGAAAGTAGGAAGAAGATATAAAAGAGGCATTGACGCATAGAAATTTAACATTTTTGGAAGGAAACAGAAAGTGCCAGGACAGGGCATCCTGGAGAAAGATCATCTCAGGCATCTGAACCCTTACACCGAAAGGTAGAATGGGAACTGATAAAGAAAGAAAGAAAAAATTTACCCTGTACACAGTAAGCAGTGATCTCAGGCTGAATCTAGAGAAAGCAGCAATATGAACAATGTGTAAAATAGTGAAAGGAAAGAAGGACCTGTCACCAACAACCCATTCTCCCCAAAATGAAAACACTCAACAATGCACAACAAAAACAGAACAATAACAACAAAGAATTAGGTGCAAGTGATTAAAGACAGTTTCTATATAACTTTATAATGTGTTTGTGAATTTCATAGAAATGTGCATATTTAAAGACAGAGTTTATGACATGATATTAACTCTGTTGGGACGTTCAACGAGAAAATGGATACAAAGCTATTTTCACAACATACATCATATTTAAGTTGATGCACTCACCAATAATTAATAAAAGCATCGTCACGATGCATCCTATGAAGATGGCTATGTCGGCGGCCACACTGACAAAACCCAGGTGGCGTACGTTTCTCATGAAGGCAAATACCACAAATATGGGGAAAGGTGAAAGAACTAGAAGACGCAAATCCGGTGCTGAGGAGACTTCGATGTAACGTGAGAAATTGGTGTCTGGCACCATGGTTGGAGCGAGAGTAGACATATTTTCAAAAAGGTACAATGCAGTGGTCAAAGTTTCAGCCACTACCTCCTGTGAGTAGTTCATGATGTTATTCATATTTCCCACATCACTCATCATTATACCTGACAGGTCGTTTGAAAGTTTAGGAACAGCAGTAGATGCTGCAGAATGCCCACTACTTGCCGATGAGATGTCACTGAAGTTTCCACTGTCATGAGGCTCCATCACAGTTGTATTTGAAAATGGAAAAAGGGAATGGATCGTGTTACCCACGAAGATGAAATAATTCACACAAAAGGTGAACTGTGTGAGGAGAAGGCACGCGTTGACAATGAACAAACCCTTTGCTCCAAAAGCTATATTCCCGACATCTCCATATGTCATGTTTTGAACCAATTGTTGGCGCATCTCTCGTATCTCATCGTTGGCCTCGTTGTCCTTGTTTTCATCATCTTCATGTACATCATGCTTTTCTTTCTCTCTCTCAATAAATGTGTCAATGGCATGGTACTTGCATTTGACAATTAAATGGCAGCAATGGTCCGTCACACTCGCAATCAGTAGCAGACAAACAATTCCAGGCTGTGGAAAAAACAAAGATATAAGAATTATGACAGTGTAACATGAAATTCAAGCATCTTACAAAGACATAACTGGCCATCAAATATTGAATCAATGCCACCAACTTGAAGGCTAACTCTGACTAAATTTTATTCTCATCCATCACTAAGGTGATCTCAAGGTTCTTGGCGAAATATGACAATAAGTGACAACTCCAATAATGAAGACAGAACAAACACATGACGTTTCAGATATAACCCTTCGTCAGACAACAAACGAGAAATATCTAGAATCTAGATCTAAGTAATACCTCCCGCATCACACAATGTGATGTCAGAAGAAAAACATAAAGAAGAAAGAAAGAAAAAGACAGTGATGATAAGAAACGTAGCAGAGGGGGTGTGAAGAATGAACGAGAGTGGAAAGTTCAGATCTAGAATGAAATAAAAATATAAAAACAAGTAAGTAATAAAAGGTGAGAGAGAGAGGGAGGGAGGGAGGGAGGGAGGGAGCGAACGAGCGAGCGAGCGAGAGAGAGAGAGAGAGAGAGAGAGAGAGAGAGAGAGAAGAGAGAGAGAGAGAGAGAGAGAGAGAGAGAGAGAGAGAGAGAGAGAGAGAGAGAGAGAGAGAGAGAGAGAGGGAGATGGAGAAATGAGTATGGGAGAGAAAGAAGAAGAAAAAATAGGATAAATATAAGACTAGATCTATATCTCCCTGTGCCTAGAAAGAAGAAATGATAGACAATAAATGAAAGGAGTATCAATCTAGGCAACAAGAACGAAAAAATAGGATAAATATAAGACTAGATAACTATATCTCCCTGTGCCTAGCTGATGCTAAAGAAGAAATGATAGACAATAAATCAAATAAGGAAGTGCCATTCCATAATACTAAAACATTTATCAATCTAGGCAACAATGTACACTGAAGGTGCGAAATGTATATAAATTACAAATGTTATCGATACCCCTAATAATGTGCTATCTCATAAAACTAATAGTAAATAACTTATCTGTACTATCCCATAACACTAATTTCAAACAATGTACCATCCCATAACACTAGTTGGGATCCCTAGCTGATATCTATAACACTAATACATAGACTATCTTATAACATATGAAAGTACCATCCCATAGCATTACAGCACTAGTCCTAAACATGGTAACACTAATACATGTACTATCCCATAACACTAATGCAAGTACTATCCCATAACACTAATACATGTACTATCCCATTACATGTCCTCTAACACTAATACATGTACTATCTCATAACACTAATACATGTACCATTCCATAATATCCCATAACAAAACATTACTACCATTCTATAATACTAATACATGTACTATCCCATAACACTAAAACATGTACAATCCCATAACACTAATAAATGTACTATCCCGTAACATTTATACATGTACTATCCCATAACACTAATACATGTACTATCTCATCATCTCACTATCTCCCCTAATACATGTGTTCTATCTCATGTAAAACTAATACATGTACTATCCTATCCCATCCCATCACACTAATATACATGTACTAATCATGTACCATAACACTAATACATGTACCATCCCGTAACACTAATACATGTACCATCCCGTAACACTAATACATGTACTATCCCATAACAATAATACATGTACTATCCCATAACACTAATACATGTACTATCTCATAACACTAATCTCATAACACTAATACATAGACTATCTTATAACACTAATACATGTACTATCCCATAACACTAATACCATCCATAACACTAATACATGTAATATATCTATAATACATGTCATAACACTATACATGTACCATATAGCACTAATACTATGTAACACATCCCGTAACACTAATACATGTACTATCCCATAACACTAATAATGTACAATCCCATAACACTAACACATGTACTATTCCATAACACTAATATTTCCATTCTATAACACTAATACATGTACTATCCCATAACACTAATCCATGTAATACCACATACATGTACCTATCCCATAACACTAATACATGTACTATCTCATAACACTAATACATGTACCATCCCATAACACTAATACGTGTACTATCCCATAACACTAATACATGTACCATAACACCATATCCCATAACACTAATACATGTACTATCTCATAACACTAATACAACTATCCTGTAACACGAATACATGTACTTTCCCATAAAACTAATACATACTATCCATAACACTAATAATCTACATGTAACACTAATACATTTACCATTGTATAACAATAACACTAAAAAATACATGTACTATCCTATAACACTAAAACAACACTAATACACATGTACTATCCTGCAACACTAATACATTTACCATTCTATAACACTAATACATGTACTATCAGAACACTAATACATGTACTATCTCATACCACTAATACATGTACTATCTCATAACACTAATACATGCACTATCTCATAACACTAATACATGTACCATCCCATACCACTAATAAATGTACTATCCCATAACACTAATACATGCACTATCCCATAACACTAATACATTCACTATCCTATAACACTAATACATGTACTATCCCATAACACTAATACATGTACTATCTCTTGTAACACTAATACATGTACTTTCCCATAAAACTCCCATAACACAAATACATGTACTATCCCATAACACTAATACATGTACCATCCCGTAACACTAATACATGTACTATCCCATAACAATAATACATGTACTATCCCATAACACTAATACATGTACTATCTCATAACACTAATACATGTACCATCCCATAGCACTAATACATGTACTATCCCGTAACACTAATACATGTACCATCCCGTAACACTAATACATGTACTATCCCATAACACTAATACATGTACTATCCCATAACACTAATACATGTAATATATCATAATACTAATACATGTAGTATGTCATAACACTAATACATGTACCATCACATAGCACTAATACATGTACTATGCCGTAACACTAATACATGTACTGTTCCGTAACACTAATACATGTACTATCATAACACTAATACATGTACAATCCCATAACACTAACACATGTACTATTCCATAACACTAATACATTTACCATTCTATAACACTAATACATGTACTATCCCATAACACTAATCCATGTACTGTCTCATACCACTAATACATGTACCATCCCATAACACTAATTCATGTACTATCTCATAACACTAATACATGTACCATCCCATAACACTAATACGTGTACTATCCCATAACACTAATACATGCACTATCCCATAACACTAATACATGTACTATCCCATAACACTAATACATGTACTATCTCATAACACTAATACATGTACTATCCTGTAACACGAATACATGTACTTTCCCATAAAACTAGTACATGTACTATCCTATAACACTAATACATCTACTATCCCATAACACAAATACATGTACTATCATAACACTAATACATGTACTATCCCGTAACACTAATACATTTACCATTGTATAACACTAATACATGTACTATCCCATAAAAATAGTACATGTACTATCCTATAACACTAAAACATCTACTATCCCATAAGACAAATACATGTACTATCCCATAACACTAATACATGTACTATCCCGTAACACTAATACATTTACCATTCTATAACACTAATACATGTACTATCCAGAACACTAATACATGTACTATCTCATACCACTAATACATGTACCATCCCATAACACTAATACATGTACTATCTCATAACACTAATACATGTACCATCCCATACCACTAATACATGTACTATCCCATAACACTAATACATGCACTATCCCATAACACTAATACATTCACTATCCCATAACACTAATACATGTACTATGCCATAACACTAATACATGTACTATCCTGTAACACTAATACATGTACTTTCCCATAAAACTAGTACATGTACTATCCCATAACACAAATACATGTACTATCCCATAACACTAATACATGTACTATCCCGTAACACTAATACATTTACCATTCTATAACCCTAATACATGTACTATCCATAACACTAATACATGTACTATCTCATAACACTAATACATGTACTATCTCATACCACTAATACATGTACCATCCCATAACACTAATACATGTACTATCTCATAACACTAATACATGTACCATCCCATAACCGTAATACATGTACTATCTCATAACACTAATACATGTACTATCCTGTAACACTAATACATGTACTTTTCCATAACACTAATACATGTACTATCTCATAACACTAATACATGTACTATCCTGTAACACTAATACATGTACTTTCCCATAAAACTAATACATGTACTATCCCATAACACTAATATGTACCATCCCGTAACACTAATACATGTACTATCCCATAACACTAATACATGTACTATCCCCGTAACACTAATACATTTACCATTCTATAACACTAATACATGTACTATCCCATAACACTAATACATGTACTATCTCATACCACTAATACATGTACTATCTCATACCACTAATACATATACCATCCCATAACACTAATACATGTACTATCTCATAACACTAATACATGTACCATCCCACAACACTAATACATGTACTATCTCATAACACTAATACATGTAATATCCTGTAACACTAATACATGTACTTTCCCATAAAACTAATATATGTACTATCCCATAACACTAATACATGTACTATCTCACAACACTAATACATGTACTATCATACTAATACATGTACGATCCTGTAACACTAATACATGTACCATCCCGTAACACTAATACATGTACTATCACATAACACTAATACATTTTACTCCCGTAACACTAATACATATACCATCCCATCACTAATACATGTACTATCCCATAGCCACTCATAATACGATGTCCACATACTCTTTCAGACATTAATTACTATAGAAACAACATTCAACTCGCCTAACACAGAACACGAAAATGATTGATAGCAAAAATATCAATGATAGTCATGAACTCTTATGAGTTAGAAAGTAGCCTAATTGTCCAAGGATAAAGCTATTTGAAACACGTCTGCTTTTTGCCCTGATGCTTATATAGCGTTTTAGTGAAGGCGGCAGTTCAAACCCTTGCCTTGGTGCTTATACAGCTTATATAGCGTTTTAGTGAAGCGGGCAGCTCAAACCATTGCCTTGGTACTTATATAGCGTTTTAGTGAAGGCGGCAGCTCAAACCTTGCATTGGTACTTATATAGCGTTTTAGTGAAGGCGGCAGCTCAAACCCTTGCCTTGGTGCTTATATAGCATTTTAGTGAAGGCGGCAGCTCAAACCCTCTGACTACTGAGTTCCCTGTCATAAGAAAGACTTTTGTAGCATAGTTTTGTTCTATTTCAGATCTTGACAGACAATTGTTCTAAAACTCGCTGGGGACTCGGTAGTCCAGAAGCGAGGTGACGGCCTCTCAACCAAAATGTAGTGGATTCGCGCCCCGCCAACCATTGAAATTTTCTATACTTTTTTTTAGGAAAAAATCTACCCCCACCCCCCCCCCCCCACCCCATGGTCTAGAGATGGGTGGATCAACACCTAGTCCCATCGGAGACGGACGATAGAAAGGAGGTTCCGTGTGCAGATCACAACACTTTGTGCCCATTAAAGATCCCTTGGCTGTTTACAGGGTAGCCTGGGGCAAAATTAAAAATCCTACCAAAACCCCCGAGATCACCTTAGTTGTGGATGTGGGTAAAATCAAATAAAAAAAGTCCAAGAATCGAAAATTGTCCACCAACTCAAGTTATGCCATTAATTACTATTACTATTGGTCCGACAGAGTTAATGGTTTTGGCAGAAAGTCAGTCACCATCTCCTTTGTTTTAGTCTTAGATACATTTAGGTGAACGTTGTTGGTGTTGCTCCATGTAGTGACCATTTTCACCATTTCTTCCCTATAATCATGTTCATCACCATCATTGATAAGGCCCACTGTAGTAGTATGTATCGTTAGGCGAATTTGGCTATTTATACCCACTGTGTGTCTGATGTAAAGTCATTTGTGATCTTAGAGCGATTATTAAGCATACCCTGCAAACTGTAGTGATCTTAGGGCGATTATTAAGCATGCCATGCAAACTGTAGTGATCTTAGAGCGATTATTAAGCATACCATGCAAACTGTAGTGATCTTAGAGCGATTATTAAGCATACCATGCAAACTGTAGTGATCTTAGAGTGATTATTAAGAGGAAGGGAAACATTTTAAAAAAAGCAAGACCTAACAATAGCACTTACTAAGCTGTCATTTGTTTCATGGAAAATGTACCACATCTACCATGTGCAGCGATCTCGGTGAGAATCAAGAAGGAACAGCTAGATGAAAGATGCGTTAAAGAGGGAAAGAAAAGAAGTAGGACCTACCAATAGCGCCCGTAAATCACCCACACACTCGCCAGACGCTCAAAAACCCCAAATACTAAAAACCAAACCAGTACTAAAAGAAGAAAAACAACAAACCGAACAATAACTAAACAATCCCTTCACATTAAACCAACAAAACAACAAACCCCCAACAACAACTAAACAATCCCTCCACATTAAACCAAACAAAACAACAAACCCCAACAATAGCAAACAACAAAAAAAGACACCACCAAAAAAAAAAACAACCTCAACAAACTTAACCCTAAAGAAAAATTTAAAAAATCGACCAAACAAACAAACAATCCACCGTCCCTCAATATGCAATCCAAACGAAAGAAAAAACCAACAGGAAAACCAAAATTATTTCATGTAGATAGAAGCTGGAACACCAAATAAGGGTATACACACTTTACTTTCGTTATCGTAAAATGTTGTTGACGAGGAACAGAAACACCACCTTACCGGGACTGTGTGGATCCTCTATTAATATAATAATAACAGTCAAGCAAAGTTATAGTGCAGGAAACGTCGCTCGTGTGACCGGTGTACAAAGTACAGATGTACGCAACATTTCCTGCTACATTTTCACCTCATGTGCAAATGCCCTTACTGTCCTTACTCAGATGAAGAGACTCCGCGCCCCCCCCCAAAATTGTTTTTTTTAAAATGTGGCCGTTGTATTCTTATCTGGCCAACTATTTCGTTATTTCAACGCTCATAATAGTAATGTGTCATGAAAACGTTTCAACGTCATTTGTCTCTACCTCTGTAATTCAATCCTACAAAGGATCTAATTACAAACCATGCGATTAGCTTGAACAGATTTGAAACGCAATCTCCACAATAACATACACCCCCCTTTCAATGAAAACCCCCTTTTAAAAAAAATTTTTTTTTTTGACTGGACACAAAGTTACAAATCGATGACGGATACATACATGTAGATCTACTCTTACTACAGTAGACAAACAAAATTCCGGCGATTTTTTTTGTATTTGATTTAATTCCACTCACTCACATCCCCAACTAATGCGATCTCAAGGTTTTTGGTAGGATTGTCAAATTTCCCCGCACAGCCCTGTAAACAGCCAAGGTATCTTTAACGTGTACATAGCTTTATAATCTGCACACGGCGACTCCTTTTTATCGCCCGTCTTCGATGAGACCAGGTGTCGATCGACCAACCTGGGCCACGGGGAAAGGGGGGGGGGGTTAGGTTTAAATCGAAAAGCCGGGGCAGCGATTAAAGTTCAAAGGTCGACAAGGGCAACAAAAATAATCCAATAATATCAACTCAACCATTATTGTGAAGATAATCTTAAAGGTCGACAAGCCCACCCCAAATAAAATCAACGTAACCATTATTTTAAAGACAATCTCAAAGGTCGACAAGCGCAAAAAAAAAACCCCAACCCAATATCATCAACTTAACCATCACTTTAAAGATAATCTGTAAAATTGTTTGGGATTTTTTGTTGTTGTATCTGTCTTTAATCTCAACCTCCTTCCATCTGCTCGTGCCGGGTGTATGTTTAAGCAAAGTTACCACATCTCCCGCCCCCCCCCAACCACTTCGCTACCCAGTGCTACTGATAGATACGGAATAGTGAGCAAATTGTGTCCTATTCCTATATTAAACTTCCTGACCGAGGGAAATGCCCGACCTTGGGAGAGCCCCGATATCATAAAATAGTCCACTCTGTAGGTGAAGATTTGTACTATTATATATTATATATCCCTTATCATCGTGAAATAAACAATAAGAAAACACAAGTGAAGTTTCTTAATTGAGATATAGAATCTAGACTTAAAACTAACTTTCTTGGGCTGAAAATCTATATCCAGATTGTGTAGATCTAATATAACTTCCAGTCACTAACAGATTTGACTCAAGTCAATGTCGAGTAAGAGGGCCGGTGATCACGGGTTCAGAAGACCGGTGATTGAATTATCACTGCCTCGTTTTTTTCCTCTTTGACACTGTTATTTTTGCTAATGGGGTGCAATAATATCTTCACTTTCCTCCTCTTTCCCCCCCCCATCTCACGTTCACGTGCGCACAATCAAATCCACGTGAACACAGACACAGGCTTGGCCCTGTATCACAGTTAAGAGAACATGTGGACATTGTCCTAAATATTTCTTGAGGCTCCAAAGGTCAGCTTTATCAAACAGGACGTCTATATCTTAATCTTATAGTACTTCTTGAAGGCCCACATAATAAGTATATCAGGTCAGGTTCATGGTATATATAACATAGCATCATTTATCACAATGATACAGCATGGCCCGTTGCCTTATTAATATTATGCAAGTGAAAAACGTTTACAAACTTCTTCATGTCTATCTATTATAACTGAGTGTATGTTGCTTTATTCAAAATTACCTCGTCCATCATTATAATATGGTGATCTCAGTGTGAATTAAAAGGAAACAACAAGATGAAAGATAAACCAATTATAGATAGACCAATGATAGATAAACCAATTATAGGTAAACCAATTATAAACCAATTATAGGTAAACCAATTGTAGATAAACCAATTATAGACAAACCAATTATAGATAAACCAATTATAGATAAACCAATTATAGATAACCAATTATAGATAGACCAATTATAGATAAACCAATTATATGTAAACCAATTATAAACCAATTATAGATAAACCAATTATAGGTAAACCAATTATAGATACGCCAATTATAGATAAACCAATTATAGATAAACCAATTATAGATACGCCAATTATAAATAAACCAATTATATCAATAAAGGACCTACCAGTTGTGTACGCCAACCGCCCACATTTTGTCTAAACCTGGTCCAAGCATTGACATTGTGACAGGGTAACCCATTTGTTTTGTCCTACTTGACAGTAACATCTTGGTTGTATCAACATGGTGTGGCACTGGCAATGTAACAAAGTACTTGGAAGTACGCCTCCATTCCTGACCTATTTCCTTTTTCACTCGGATGGGATGGGAGTGGCGGTAGGAGGAGGAGGCGGGGGAGGGGTAAGATCTTAAAGATAATAAAGATGGTTTTATAGTTCGTAACCACAAAGTAAAGGCTCCTATATTTTACATTTATTTATCCACATAGCTGGGTACTCCTTCACACATCAAGGGTTTCGAACCAATGTCGTCGTGATGAAAAAGTCAACACTACCGAATCGACCACAACGTATCTATGGTGATCAATATAATGTCACCTCCTCCGGGACAGTGACATCTCTTAAAGATATTTGTAAAAA
>JAXRKP010001919.1:12500-83529 GCA_037039925.1 Doris montereyensis
TCCTTCTAATTTCTTTACTTCTTGTAAATCAGTTAATGTAAATGAATAAGCTTTACTCCTAAGGAAAACGATTTCATTCATAATCTTTCCATTTAACTCATCTTTATATTTTCCTATTACTTTTTTATTCTTTTCAGAATATAATGGATGATCTTTAGGATAAGCAGATGTATCTAAGCATTCAATTATTTCTTCCATGTCTTCATAAATATCTTCTGTTCTAATAGATAAGAAGATAGAATCGGTATCTGAGGAAACTAATTCATTATCAGGCCAAAGTTCATTGATGATATCATAATACTAACAATAGAATTGATACATTAACAACTTGCTATAATCTAAAATACACATTCCTAAATAAATAGGTTCATCAAACTTAACTGTTGTTACATTAATTACTCCTACAAAGTTCTCATTAAAAATAATAGAGTTTTTAAAGTTAAGTTTATTTATGTGTTTCTGTATTTCCATTTTATCTGTAAATAATTTTATTTCATTTCTATTTCTAATATTTTCCATTGTTTTTCCATAGAAGGCATTATTCATCAGTTTCCATAAATCTTTCTCAAAGTCTGACTTAGACATTGTTCTTTTTATCTCTATTAAAATCAATGTATTTCTTTAACCATGCTGATTCTTTGAAAAAAATAGTTCTGTATACTTTTGTAACTTTTCATTCCAAGTTTAATATACTCTTCAAGATCCTATGATGAATAATACATTTGTTTTTTTTTTTTTTATCCTTTAATGTTAGGAAGAGTTTTTCTTCATTACCTAATTTTCTACCTTCTTTTTCAAGTAAATCTAATTGATAGTTAGATAAGTCTTCTTCAGTCACTTTCATTTTTTCAGGTGCTAATGGATATCTAATTGTTTTTAGTTTTGCTTCTTTAGTATATTCTAAGTCACATTCAATAACATATCCCTACATTCTGTAATTTGTAAATAATAATCAGAATCTTCTTCCCATTTAAAATCTCCTGTTGGTAAATTCTGACTCATAGTCCATCCATATATATTATTAGCATCTAAATATAGAAGATGATTAGGTTTAGTAAATTTAGATCAATCTCTTTCTTTCTCGAGAGTCTCCATCATCATTCTTTCTTGGTATTCATCTATTTCCCAATATCCATCCTCAACAGTTGTTGTATGTGTGGAAATGAGTTTACAGAAGATAACTCTAAAATAAAAGAGCATAATCATTATACATCAAAATATAGAGGGGCAGCATGTCAATCATGTGATACAAAAGAAGGTAAATCAACTGAAATAATTAGCATAAAAAATTCAATTTTGAGGTATCTTAGTAGTAGCGGTACATTGCGTGTTGATCTCACCTCATAGGTTCGATTTCGATACACGGTTGGAAACAGGGAAATAAATATTCCTGTTAATTTTTAGGGGTATAAACAGCGCTGGGTTTTTTTACACTTCCTTAATTTTTAGGGGTATAAACGTAGTATATATTTTTTTTATTACTTTACCTTCATTTTAGAGAAGTGTTATTCTCTTTCATATTTAGACTTATATATAAGAAGTAACTTTCCATCTGATTCATTTGTTATTCGATTTACTGAAAGAATTCTAGACTGAGTCTTGTATCTTTAATGGCACGAGGAAAGCAAAAGTAAGATTTGCTAATGGAGAGCTATTTGGCTTTGAAAATAATGAATATGGAGGAGATAAAGAATTCATTAATTATTTCGCTTTTAAAACTCCAACTTTTCGTTTTAATAATCCAATAAATTTTTGATTTTTTTTGGTGCATTAATGTGGTAAGCTAGAAGCTTTATTTTATCAAGCATCGCAAAAAGAGCTGCACCGGCTATAGCTAAAAATCTTACTCTAGGTAGTCTAGCGGATCTGGGCTCAGTTGTGGTTAGTAAAATAATGGAAAATGGTTTGTATATAAAAAAGGGTAACAACATATATAAATTAAAAACCATAGGCACAGGTCTATATTTAAAGTCATCAGATCCTAAAGATCTACAGGATTTATATGAAAATGACGATGGTTAGTTTGAGGGTCTGGAATATTTCATGATATCACAAAAGAAATACCTTTACTCAATTTAACTTTTTAACTTGTGACCTTTTTTTACCACGTAAAAATGGATAACGAAAAAATTGTTGAGAAAATATATCCGCGATTAACTGCTGAGCCTTCTGCTCCACCTATTGAAAATGGTTATGTTGATTTGAATAACACAGATCATGTAGCTCGTACTCGATTAAGCTATATTAAAGATATTAAAAATAATTTACAGTTGTAGCAAGTACTTTAATTGCTGCAACTATTATATTACTTCCTGTTTCCGCTGCTTTGGGTGAGTATCTGCTCTTTGTGGGGATAGGAATAATTATAAATAAAACTAATAAGAAAGTAAAAGTTAAAGAACAGAAACATAGAGATATTTATAACTTAAGTGAGTCAAAACTCAATAATATAGAAAAAAAATGCTATCAAAAGCATTAATTGATTGTAATATAAGCGATGCCGAATTTCAACTTATTCTCGTGGAACAGAAAACATTTTCAAATGATTAAAGAAGATATAAGATTAAAGAAAAAGAAAAAGTTTTATAAAGAAGAAGAAATATAAAAAAGGGTAGAAAAGAAGTAAGAGAATCACTTTAAAAATAATAAAAATGACTTTAAAAAAATAGACGATTGGAATAAACGTAATGAATTAGTTAAAGAGTACATTAACTTAAGAGATGAGTTAAAAGAAAGATTTGTTTCTGAAAGGATTGGGGAGGATTATAGACAAGAAGAATATACAAAACAATTAGAACCTTTACTTAAAGGAAACGAGGAAGAAAATGATGAACCGAACTAATCTATTGAACGCATATAATTTAGGTAAATTAGGCTAAAAATACTTGTCAACTGCATTAAATAATAAGAAACTTTATGATACAACTAATATGGTGGATGGAAAACTTCTCATTGGAAATAAATTTATGATAGCAAATAAAAATGATGATATCATAGTTGCTGGAAAAGAATACAAAGAACTGAAGGCTATGGAAATTATTATCAAGAATGAAATCTAATGAAAATTTAATTACTAATGAAGATAAAGAAGCATTTGAAGATATAATGTTAGACACAAATAATTTATTGAAATCAGATGGAAATATTAAAGGAAATCGTCGAGGGCATAATACAGAAACTTTATTAAATCCAATCATACAAAAACACTATCCATCAAAACTTTGAAGGCAAACTATTGGCGATGGTATATCAGTTATTCTACCTTGTAATCCTGATGAACTAATTAAAAGAATGGATTTATTATTTGCTAGTAAAGAAGTTGATAACACAGGTGTTGATCAAGAGTTAAAAAAGAGTTAAAAGAAATAATAAAAAAGATTATTAACAAGAATCAAAAGATTATTATAGATAATGATTTGAAGATTAATGATATAATTAATTTTTTCCTATTAAAAATGTTTTACAATGAAAAAAATAAAAGACCAAAACAGGTGACAAATTATTAGATTCTATAGTTAGTGCTGTTACATCTCAAACAGTAAAAGAAGTCGCAAAAAACGTTGGTAAAAAAGTAGCAGAGAAAAGATTAACTAAAATAGGTAATAGAGGAAGGTAAAAAAATAGTTAATAAAATTCTTCTTGACTCTGGTCTCTCTGATAGATCTAAGAATATTTTATATAAACATACTGCAACACCAATAGATGAATTTGTAAAAACTTTGTAATAAAAATGAATGTATTAAGACATATTTTCTTCTGTATTATAATTATATTTATAATGATTATTTCTGTTTATAACTCGCATTTGTTTTAAAATTTTAAATTCTTCAATAACACATAATTAATGGATAGAAAAGTATATGGAAAATTAACAAGTGTTCTATAGCAATTTGCCTTTATAGCAAATTTAGAAATTTGCATTGATAGATTTTTGAGTTTTAAAATAATATCTATGAAAACTTTTATCACATACTTCACAATGTTTTTTTTTTTCTTGAATCTTTATAACAATCTATACATTATCTTAACATAATGATTATAATTTTTAAAAAATTTAAATTCATCATTACATTTTTTACATTTATATCTTATAATTGAATTTTTTTTAATTCTACCTCATGACGTGTTAAATAATGATTATCAATATCTGTTACTTTTTCATTGCATTTAGGACATATTTTTTTTATTTCTTTCACTTATACATTTTTTTTACAAAAACTTTGTGTTAAATAGAATTCTGTATTATCTTTTAGTGTATTACAGTTTTTACAGAATTTATTTATTCATTTTATATAATAGTTATAACCTCTTATAGTTTGATTTTTAGGATAATAGTCAAATAAAAGTCAATAGATTAGGAGGCTATTTTATATTTTTGTTAATAAATTATATCCATATCTAACATTAGGTAATAAAGGCATACTTTTCTTTGAATCAAATGTGTTATGTTCATCATGATAATCACTCATTAAATTCTTTAATTTACTCATATTTGGTTTAAACCCTTTTGAATTAAATAATAATTTAGGTAGAATAAAAACATTGTATCTGTCACATTTATTGGTACTTGAGATTCAAGAAATTGCACAATTTCACTTTTCAGTATCAGTATCAGTTTACAAAATTACTTAAATCTCACTTCTTGTTGAAATTTTATTAGTAGTAGAATCATAGATTTTCTTTTAATTTTTATCATAAACAACAAACGTACTTTTAGTTAAATTATATCTTATTATTCCATATTCAAAAATTAAAATTCTGCATGTTATCATGAATCATAAACTTTTTTTAAGTCTTAAAAAACCTTGGATTATTATTAGTTGTTATATAAATTTGTTTTACATTATTTCTAGATTTTGGATTTAAATCTGTTGCTAAATGTGCAAAAAATATTAATTGGATTTTTTCATGTCTACCCTTTGAAATAATTGTTGATACATATTAATTTAATTTCATGTTAGTTTGATCATCTAAGATAACAGTATGTTCTTTTAGGTAATTTAAGTCTCCTAACTTTGTTGGATCTTCTATTACATCCTCTGGTCATTCATCATGATCTAAACAAAAAACTTTTATTTTATTGATATTGTTTTTTTTAGATATTCTTTTAAAATATATCTTCAGTTGGACTTGCACCATATAATAAAATATTTATATTACGATCAACTAATTTTGATTTAATCTTCATTTACGATTGTATCTTTTGGAAACCCATTAAATTTAATTGCCTCCTCTATTTGATAGTTTAATTTTAAAATGATTCCTCCAAATAATGTAAAAATGCAATTACTAAAAAAATAATAAAAACCAACATAAGTATTTTTTATTATATTATTAATGATTAACGATTTTAAATCTTCATAATCAGACATAAAAAGAATTAACAAATTATTTTTGTTTCTCTAAGAGATTATTATTCTCGAAGCAGTCTCTTAATTTCACGTAAATTATTAACTATATCTGTACAACAAATCACATTCTAATAATAGTGGATTATCCTCACACATGTAAGCAAATTCATATATTTATTTAATGTTTTTATTTTCATCTGAAATTGTTCTTCAATAACAATTATTGAATTCAACTAAGGTATGATATTGAAAGCGTACTAATTGAAATCGTACTAAATAAAGTCCGAAAGCATGAAAATATATTTTATTCTTTTTATCTTCATATTTGATTTTGTCCAATATCTCTTTACATTTCTCAAATAATTTATCAGAATCAATTGAATTTTCCTCACTAAGTTTTAACGAAAAGTTATTTGGTACTTCTGTTATTTTTCTATATAATATCTCTTTAAGTTGATCTATAGGAATTTTATGATAATTAGCTTTTTTTCTTTTTCTACACTGAAATGTTTAGTCATCAGGGTCAAAATTATACTTTTCAACAAGTTGATAAAATAATCTTAATTTGTTTTTAGAAATACAATCGTTGAGAATTTCATTGATAATTTGTATCATTTTATGCTCCATTTTTTACTAGAAAATTTAGTTTTCAATAATTCATTTTCATAAAAAATGATTTCTTCCCCTTGTAAATCACGGATTTTATAATAATAAGATTAGTTTGTTAATAATTAATAATACAAATTTCTAAAGTCCTGTTACTAGTGTAACCTTTCTCAGTGTCTTTTATACTTAGTGATATAACCTTGTCACCAACGTTATATGTTTCTTTTTTGACATAACTCATCCTGAAATATTCTAGAATAGAAATCCTGTTCATTTTTTAAATTTTTAGTTCCTTCGATTGGTGTCATCTTAATAGTAAAATTGTGAAAAGTGTTATTGTATTCTCTTACTATTTGATCTAATACGTTGTAGTATTGTTGTTGTATTATAAGCAGAGAAATACTTAGAAATCTTTTCTTTAAGAATTCCATTAAATATTTCAGCTATACAGGATTTTTCTTCGTTCTGTGTAGAATATAATTCTATGTTTTCTTTTTTAAGTAAATCTTTAAAAGTTTTATTATAAAATTCGTCTTTATCTACTTATAATTTTTTCTGGTTTTCTACCTGATTAAAACAACAATTTAAAAGCATTTGTTACTTCTAATCCTTTTTTAGTTTTTAGTGGTATAACGAAAGTGAATTGACTAAAAACATCAATAACAATAAGAAGATATTTATAATTTATTTTGTTTTCAGTATTTATGCATGTCGACAAAATCTGCCGACCATATTTCATCTACCCCGAAGACAACAACTTTTCTTCTAGGGAATTTCTTGATTACTTTTTTTTTATGTAACTCATCACTCAATTCATTAGTCAACGGTTCATCTCCTAGTCATTTAGTTCCCGAACCCAAAGACTTCTTTGCCCCACTGGCATTCTGCACAATCCTCCTGTCTAACCATTCTCTGAATCTGTTTGTTTTCAGAGGTTTTAATCTATCTAACATCTCTTTATCACAGATTTTATTTTTATATTTAAATTTAGGTGTGTCTCTATAACATATATCATGAAGCCTAGATATTTCATCCACTTGATTATATGGTTTAGAATGTGGTAAAGGATCATCATCTTTATCAAGTCTATTTAGTAAAAGGACCAGTAAACTTATGAGATGGTAAATGCATTTCTGGCATCCTGTTAATAATTTTATCTGCCAATCATTCGCCTTGCTGCTTCTTTAGAAATCTAGATTTTATAACACTACCCTGTAACATTAATCTATTATTTTTTGTTATTCTTTCTTCTAGATCGGTGGTATCTGTTCTCCTTTTACATTTGAGACAATATATGTGTTCCATTTTTATAAAGAAATAAATGGCTGAATATTTAAGTGTTGAAGATTTTATACTTCCTAACAAACCCTTATCAAAATATGATTTAAAGGATTCAACAAAACAATTGAAAATTAAAAATTTCCGAAGAGTATTTAAAAAAATAAAATGCCCTCTAAACCACGTAGAGTGGAATAATTTATTTAGCAGACAGTGATGATAATAGTATAGCATTTGCGCGAGTACAGACCCCCTCCTATATAACTAGTATTAAAAAATATACATGATGATATTTGATGATGTATTACGTGAGAAACAAAACACATGTAATGACTATTATACTAGAGGTACACATAGTAATGTAGATTGTTTTTATTTATCACAAAATTATTTTCGTTTGCCACGTCAAACAATTAAAGAAAACAGCAACTTTATATGTTTATTTAAACAAGATAATAAAAATATTCAACACATTTATCAAGATCATGCTTCTGAAGATATGGATTTTGAAGAATTTAAATCACTTTGTAAAATATGTTGGACAGAAACATATAATTAATTGGTAATAGATAATTCATCTACAATAAATAATGGTAAATATCGATATAATTTAGATCATTTTTACATCGCTAAAAATGGCTAAAGAATTGTTCAACGTACATACTGGACTATTAAAACAAAATAATGATTATGAAAACAGGTAATCAATAATACATCTCCAAAGATGGATTATCAGACAATTGTTAGTAAGAATGAATCAGAATTTAACACTATTTTTAATCCACCTTTTTTTGAAAACAATCCACCTAGTCGATCTAGAGACGTACTATTCATTTCCAAATATAGCATCTCATAATAATATAATTGAATATGAAAGCAATTCAGAAAATAAAATTATTACTTTTCCAAAGGGGTCATATGAATTTATCAGTCTAAATAAAACACTAGAAAGACAGTTGAAAGAAAAGGGTGATGATGATGCATTCACTTTAAAACCAAAACTGAATACATTAAAATCAGTGCTAGATATTAAAACTGGATTTACTGTTAGATTTTCTTATAATAGTAGTATCACATCACATCATCGAAAGCGAAAGCGTGTGAAAGCTGCGAGTTCCCCAGGGACCCTTTGGCAACCAAAGTTTCTGTCAAGATATTGACGTCATTCCTGTCTCTCACCCCAGATGGTGGCTTTGCAGAAAACGCCGTTTTTATACTGCCCCGCATTTTCTCAAACAATTGTAGTATCAAAAGGGTTTTAGGTTTTACTAAAGATGTTTATGGTCCAGGAATTCACGAATCTGAAAATGTAGTAAATATCCTAGCAATTAATACTATCTTTATTCATATTAATATTATTAATGGGTCAATAGTTAATGGAACTCGGGAAGCTGTTATTTATTCATTTTTCCAGAAAGTATCACCAGGTTATAAAATTATTCAAAAACCAACAAATCCAATTGATCTCCCTGTAGCATTAAAAGATATAAGAAATTTCCATGTTAAAATAACTGATCAGAATAATTTTCCATTTGTTTTTAAAGGAGAAGAAATTACTATTAGATTTCATCTACGACAAAAATAAAACCTAAAAAATGGCAACAAATAAATTTGGTTTTACTGGTTTATATAATGACGAGACTTATGAAGAAAAAAGTATTTCAGTAACGAAAGATGATATGGGGGAAAAGCTATGAGAAAAAATAAAAAAATAATGAACTTGAAAATAGAATAATTGATAAACTAGAACAAAATCAAAAGGAAATCAAAAGAAAAATAATGAATGTTTTAAGGAATAATAACAGTATGGAAAAGAATATATTGAATGGTTTAAAAAAAGAAAGTTATATTCTTACTCTTAATGACAGCTTAATGGAACATTTGAACCACCGATTGAATGTAATTATTGTGAGATTTCACTAGTTTCGTTCAAAACTGATCGATTGCTAAATGTTTCAGAAGATAATAATATTATTGAATATAGTATAATAGTTAGAGACGTTGCATCTTTTCAAGAAGAATGGCATAAATATAAAATCCCCCCGGGGTGTTATGACGTAAAAACCATACAAAAAGAGTTTAATAATATAAAAATTCCAGAAAAAATATTAGAAAGAATAGTAAAACGGTTTGTTGTCGAAAGTATCCCGGGAAGAAGGCGTAGATTAGTAAAAAGAGTCCCTTCCCGAAAAAATATGGAATGTCAAACTCTTAGAAAATAATAAAACTTTAATAAGTACGTATACTAATATAAAATTGAAATTTTCTCCTCCTAAATCTATAGGAAAGTTACTTGGATTTAGTTCTACAAAAGAATATGGAAGTGATGAAACTTTTAAAAAACATACACATCAGAAAATGAAATAGATTATATTTCAATAACCCCATAAACATTCACCTCAATTGTATCAAAATAAATATTTTAATGATATAGAATCCCCTATTGTTTATTCATTTTTTCATGGAGATTGTAAAGTAAATGAAAAACCTAACGCTTTGATTTATCATCCAATTAAAAATAAATTTAAAAACTTAAAAGTTCAGATAAAAGACAAAGATAGAAATGATATAAATCTTGAAAAATATTTATCTTAAATTTCATATAAAAAATAACTGTATAAAAATGGGTGAAACAAAATATACAGAAGCACATCTAAACATAACTAATAATCAGAAAGAGAAAATTCAACTTGCTATGAAAAATAAAGAATCTGTTACTATTAGAGTTGATTCTGATGGTGATGATAAAATAGCTTTAACACAAGGTCAAATAAATAAAATTATTAAAGCATTTGATAACCAAAAGTCTGTTAATATTAAACTATCAAAAGCACAATTAGATTATAATAAAAATAGAGTAGAAGGAGGATTTATTGGTGCTTTGATGAAATTCCTAATTCCAGCAGCAAAAACAATATTGCTTGCAGCGGGAAAAGCATTAGGTATTGGTGCTTTGACTGTGTTAACATCAACCGGCGTTAATAAGATATTAGGAAATGGATTATATTTAAAACGTAATGGAAATATTGTAAAAATTAAAAATCATGGTGAGGGGCTATATCTTAGTCCAAAACAAATTCCAGAATTAGAAACAAAAGGTGATGGCATCTTTTTAAGAAACGCTGGTAATGAGTCGTATGATGGGAGTGGCGTTATAGGTGATTTAGTTAAAGATATTCCTTTTTTAAATATTCTATTTTAATTTATTTTATTTTAATGTATATATTTTTTATATAATAAAAATGGATGAAATTGAAGTCGAAATGATATATCCTCGCTTATCTAAAGAACCATCTGCCCCACCTATCGATGATAATATTTATGTAGATATAAAACATGATAATGCTGCCATACTGCTGAAAGCTATAATGCTGGAAGCCGTAATAATGCTGCAAGCCATTTCTGTAAAATATTTCAAATATTAGATCAGAACATATTAAAGATATTAAGAATGAGTAAGAAAGAAATAGTGAAATTAGAAGAAGTTTGAATAAGAAATATTCGAAAGCAAATAATGCTTTACATTATACAAATTATGGATTAAATGCCGTTTCTACTGCATCCGTTGCAAGTATTTTTCAAGCTCTAATTCCAGTATCAGTTATTTTAGGTGATGTGTCTGCCGGTGCAGATGTATTGAGTATTATTACAAATAAATTAATTAAGAAGTTTAAAATTAAAGAACAAAAGCATCGTGATATATATAATCTAAGTCAAAATAAATTAAATGCTATTCAATCATTATTATCTAAAGCATTAAATAATAATCATATTTCAAATGAAGAATTTGATTTAATTTTAAAAGAACAAACTCATTATCAATTTTGTAAAGAAGATATTCGAAGAAATAGGAATAATGCTGCAAGCAATAAATTAGAAGAAGAAAATATCAAACAAAAAGGAAAAAAATGAATCAAAAGATTCTTTGTTAAAACCAATTAATGATATGATGAATAAGCTTAATAAAAAATAATGTAATTAAAATGTCTTTCATAAAAAAAATGTAACTACTAAGAATCGTGATGAATTACTTGCTGAATATTTAAAAACAACAAGAGATTTAAAAAATAGATTTATATCAGAAAGAATTGGTGAGGAATATAAAAAGGAAGAAGTTGTAAAACAACTGCAACCATTGATTGAAAAACAAGATGAACAAAATAAACTTTTAGCCATTCAAAATAATATGTTTACAAAAGCATTATAGAATAGACTTGCAATTGAATCTGATGAAACATTAGTTCTAGGCGATTTACCTAGAAAATATATAGGAAAAAAAGATAATGATTTAACATATGGTGTAAAGATAGATAACGGAAAATTCTATATAGGTGATAAAGAAATTAAAGTTTTTAATAATGATATTATTATTAATGATAAAACATTAACAGGAACAAAAGGATTGTGGAATTTACTAATGGTAAAAGAACCAAATGATTTTATTTCATGTGATTATGATAAATACAAAGAAATTATGAAAGAAACCAATGTACTTAAAAATACAGAAACAGGTCAATTAAAATCTAATGGTGGGAAGAAATGGAAAAGTATTTTAGGTAGAGTAGCAAAGAAATTATATACATCTAAATCTGGTGAAGGAATTAATACTATTATAATTCCTTGTGATCCTGATGAATTAATCAAAAGAATGGATTTATTATTTGCAGAAAAAGAAGCTGGTAATACAGGATTAGAACAAGAATTAAAAGAAATATTTAAAGCGTTGTATAAGAAGAAAATTATTGGTAAGAATGAAGTTAAAAATCTTAATGATAAAGCAAATATTTAAATTAAACTATTAAAAATGTATTATTGTGAAAAAAGTAAACGGTCTTATGTAATTGGATATCATTATTCTCAACGAGATGCTACGCATTATTATCCAAAAGGAATCGGTGCTAAGCATTATAAAGGTGAAGGAATTATAGATCCATTAATGTCTGCAGTTACTAGCACTGTTGCAAAAGAAGTTGCCACTGATGTTGCTAAAAAAGTAGCAACAAAAGCGTAAGTTGAAGTAGGTAATAGAGGATCACAAAAATTCATTGATAAAATAATTCCACCAAACAAACCATTAGATGCTAGATCTCAACAAATTCCTGCTAAACACGCAGTCCCAATACAGAATTATGTAAAATCATTTTAACTCTTCTGGGAGGATTTATTTATATATATTTCATCAATTTCAGATACATTATTCATGATCTCTGCAAACCCTAAATCACATTCTAATAATTCTGAATATTCCATACATATATTATAAAACTTAATATATTTAATTAATGTTGATAATTTTATTTTATATCTTTCCTCAATAAATATATTATATTCATCAATAGTTTTATCAATAGTACAAAGTAATTTTAATAATTCTAAATATTTTCAAAGTTGATAATAATATAATTTATTTTTCTTATCTACATATTTTATTTTATTTACAATGTTATCACACAGATCAAGTACTTCTTCAATAACAGATTTATTATTAATTTCTAGACTAGGAGTATCTACTTTTTCAATTTTATTAAATAATCTTTTTCTCAATTCTTCAATAGGGATTTTTGTCTGTTTGGTTTTATTTCTTTTTCATGGATGATATAATTAAAGTAAGAAGGACTAATGCCATAGTTATTAAATTGATCATAAAATTTAAATATTTTACTTTTAGATATACAATCTTTAAGCATATCACTGATAAAATTATATAATTTATTGTTATCCATTTTTGAATAAATAAAAAAGGTCTTAATCAAAAAGGAAGTGTATTTATTCCATCATCTGTAATATATTTTTATCATCAAATGGTGACATACTTTTTTTATTTCTTTCATTTATAAACATTTGATGTTTTTTAGAATTCATTGTATACATTTTAATTTCTTTATCAAATAAACAATTGTTATAATCATCAATTTTAATATTTTTTAAACAGTTTTCTGAACTACTCTTTTAAGTTTTTTTAACTTCTTTTAATCCATTGTTACCTCTAGTGTCTGAGCTATGCTCAATGTTAAAATCAGATAATGTATAAGAATATGCTTTCCTTCTTAAATATATAATTTCATTCATAATTTTTCTGTTTAATTCATCTTTAAATTTTCCTATCACTTTTTTATATTTTGTAAAATGTAATGGATGTTCTTTATCATAATCTGATGTATCAAAATAATCTAATACTTCTTTTAAATCTTCATAAACATCTTTTGTTTTAATAGATAAGAAAATACTATCTATATCTGATGCAACTAATTCATTATTGGGCCATAACTCATTAATAACATCATAATAACATTGATATATTAATAATTTACTATAATCTAAAATACACATTCCTAAATAAATTGGTTTATCAAATTTAATTAATGTTATATTATTAATAACTGCTACTAAGTTTTCATTAAATATTATTGAATCTTTAAAGTTTGGTTTGTTAATATGTTTTTGTATTTCTTTTAGATCTGTAAATAATTTTATTTCACTTCTACCTCTTATATTTTTCATAGTTTTACCATATAAAGAATTATTTATTAATTTCCATAAATCTTTTTCAAATGCTGATTTAGATTTAGTTCTTTGATCTGTATTAAAATCAATATATTTTTTAACCATGCTGATTCATTTAAATGAAATTATTCTATGAACTTTCTTAACTACTAAACCTAATTTAATATATTCTTTTAAAATACTATAATGAATAATATATTTATTTTTATCTCTAAGTGTTAAAAATAGTTTTTCTTCACTACCCTAAGTTCTATCTTCTTTTTAAGCAATTCTAATTGATATGGTGAAAGATCTTCTTCTTTTACTTTCATCTTTTCTGGAGCTAATGGATATTTAATTGTTTTTAGTTTTGCTTTTTTTGTATATTCTAAATCACATTCTATAATACATCCTCTACCTTCTGGAATATCTTTATAATAATCTAAATCTTCTTCCCATCTAAAATCACTTGTTGGCAGTTTCTGTGACATTGCCCATCCATATAAATTATTAGCATCTAAATATAAAGAATATTTTCTTTTGGAAAATCATTTAAATTACCTTCGTTTTTGATTATTTCTAAACATTCTTCCGTTTCATGTGTTTATTAATTATTCTTCCATCATTATCATAGTTAGAAGTATATTTATTATAGGCTGAATAACAATAACAAGGATCTATTTCATGATGTGTTAAAAAGAATTTTCATTGCCTAGTTAATCCTGGTGCTGAATCAAAAGATCATTTCTGTTTAAGAAAGAAATTTTAAACCTTTCAAAGGCATCTGTTTTTAATAATAGTTTTAGATTAATTCATGATTATCTTTTAATGTTTCACATTCATAATGTTTCCAAACTTTTTGAACATGTTTATAATTCTCTTCTGTTATTCCTTCTCCTTTTAATGTTGAATAAAATTTATCTATTGGTGGTAATTCAGTTTCTTTTAAAGAATCTAAAGAATCAATATATTCATATGGATAAAAATCCTTTTTGTTTAAGTAAATCTAAATTACCAATAAATTCTTCAGATAATATTGGAAAATCATCTAATGATTCTGCAATTCTGGCTAATCCTTTATTTAAAAATCTATATAAATCTAAAAATCTTAATTTTTTATAATAACTCCGAATTCGATTGAAATATATTCTTCTGAAGTTTTTGATAATACAGTAACTTTATTGTATGCATTTTCATACTTCATTAATTCTTCTACTATAAAGTGAAAATCATAACTAGATCCATTGTGAAAAAACAGTGGAATTAATTTAGATGATTTACCTTCTTTTTCTTTTGTATTACACGATTGACATGCTGCCCCTCTATATTTAGATGTGTAATGATTATGTTCTATTATTTTACAAATGTCATCTGTGAATTCAATTCACACATGTAACAATTAGTTACATTATCATGTTCTTTAATTTATTTAGGTGTTAATTTATAATTAGTCTTTTCATGGCGACTTAAATTAGATATTATATCATCATAAATCATAAGAATATTTTCAATATATTTTTCTTTTGCATCTTCTCCCACATATGAAATATATTCTGATTTGTATATATTAGGATAATCAGATTTTACATAAATACCAAAACTGTAGACTTCTTGTTTAAATATTTCATTTGTATAATATATATTTGGATTATGTTAAACAGTTGGAATAGGTATATTAGTTGATTCAAAGTCAGATAAGATTGCGATAGGTAATATAAATTTATAATGATAATTTTTAAATTTAAGAATATCATTATTTTTATTTTGGCATTATAGTATTACAGTATTTGTGATTTAAACATATTTCCATATGTTTATCTAATGTTTTTTTCCTACTAAATATATTCATACAATTTCTACAAACAAAAGATTTATGTTTATCATCACAAAGAAAAATATCAAGATTTTTTTTATTAAACAGTAATGTGTATTTGAATCATTCTCAAGATATAATAAATCAATTATATTATCTTTATTTTCATTATTGAAATATGATCTGGATAAATAGATAACTTGTTTTTAGATTATTTAAAGCAAATATATTTATATTTAATATTGGATTGAGTTTTTCTACTTTTGGAATATCTTTGATACATTACAGGATATTCTATTCCAGTCATTTTATTTTGTTAATCTATCTATATGAGTTGGATATAGTTTTGCTAATACAGACAATAGAAAACATTTGTTATCATTTACATTTTTAAATTAATTATATTATGTGATTTAAATTGAGTAGGAATATAAGATGATGCTTTTAGATATCTAACTTTATATGTTTTACTTCTGATTTAATTATTTTATCAAAACCAAAACCACTCCCTCTTCTTGAAAATTATCTACCCATGTATTAAAAGTATTTGGTAGACTATTAAAATATCTATTAATATTATTCTTAGACTTCAAAGTTTCTATTGGTGAATTGTAATAAACAGTTACTTTATCAAATGCTTATGGTGTTCTAAATTCACAAGTTAAAATTATTTTGAGTTTTATTGGTGTGTTAGTTAAATCAACTTTATCTTTAAGTTGTTTAATATATTCAATATAATTCTCTTCATCTATATCATCAATAATATATTCTTTAATAATATCATTAAATCTTTTAGTTTTTATAAGAGGCATTTTATTAGGAAACATTTTGTATAGAGAACTTCATTTTTGATTTTTGATAATTAGTTTGATAATTTGGATTTCTTTCAATAAACTCATTATACGCTTGTTTATATTTTTCTTTATTATTTTATAATGATTGCATTTTATTGGTTTCCTACAAGCTATACATGTAGAATTTACTCCACATGGTTTAGTGTTGTTTTCATGATATTGATCAATTGGTTTAAAAATACAACATATGGAGCAGGTTTTTCCTTTATTCATTTTATTGGAAATATTTTTTATTATATAAAATCATTCCTATATGTTTGTAGTCTTTGTTTTTTTGTAATTCTTTCTCATAAAAAGAACCAGTAATATCTTCTCCTTTTAAGTCTTTAATTTTATATGTAATTGGATTTGTATATATAATTCTATCTATCTTAAATATTTCTCTAGTCCAATTTTGTTCATATCCTTTCTTAAATGTGTTTTTATATTTTGTTATTCTTACATTATCACCAACTTTATATTTTGATCTCTCTCTGCTTTCACATGGTTCTTCTTTAAATACTCGATTAAATATTTCTTTTTCATTTCCTTTTTTATTTCCTTCAGTAGGTGTCATTTTAATTGTATTATGAAATGTGTTATTATATTCGTTAATTAATTGTTCTAATACATCATAATATTTAGTAGTATTATAAGCAGTAAAATGTTTAAACATTTTTTTCTTTAAGAGTTCGGTTAAATCTTTCAATGAAATAGGACTTGTTTCGTTTTGGGCTGTATATAATTCTACATTATTTAATATAAGCAAGTTTTTCAGAATTTTATTGAAGAATTCAGTTCCTTTATCGACCCAAATCTTTCCAGGTTTTCTTTCTGTATATAATATTTGAAAAGCATTAGCAGTTTCTAATCCTGTTTTAGTTTTTAAAGGTATAGCCCAAGCATATTTTGAAAATATATCTATAACAGTTAACAGAGTATAGTGTATATTTTGTTTTGAGTATTTTTGCATATCTATAAGATCACCAGCCCATATTTGATCAACACCATACACAACGACTTTTATTTTTTTAACTTTCTTAATTATGGGTTTTATAAAGTTCCTTGGCTAATTCTGTAGCTAGAGGTTGTCCTAGTCATTTAGCTTTGGCGAAGCCTGGACTTTGCCAATCGACTCCAAATTCACTCATATATTTTAAACCAATAGTTCCTTGAGAAAGCTTTTTATTCAACCATTCATTAATTCTTTTCGGTTTTAACATTTTCATATCATCCAACATTTTTTTATTACATATTTTATTCTTATCTTTAAACTTTTTATGTTTATCATAACAGACATCATGATTCATTGCAATTTCATCTAATCCATTGATTGGTTTTGAACCTGGTAAAGGATTATTATCAGAATCAAGTTTTAAAGTTAATTTAGTAAAAGGTCATAGAAAATTATAACAAGGACTATGTATCTCTGGCATTTTATTAATTATTGTATCTGCAAACGAGCTTCTTGCGTAACCTTTGGTTCAAACCCTTTACCAGTAAATTTAGATTTACTTGTCTCACAAACAATACATTTACCTTTGCTCACATTTCTATTATTTTTAGTTGTAGCTTGATGTTTATCTTTTTGTATCTGTTTTTTTGTCTACATTTCATGCAGTATATCATTTCCATTTTAATATGATTATTTTCTATTATGGTATCTTCTTATTTCCAACATTACTTTCATTCTATTATTATCTATTTTTGCAAGTTTGCGATTGCAAATATTACAGCAAATAAAACGAGGAGAACCTGATAAATGATCGTGATCTAAACATTTTATACTGTTTGTAGTGCTTCCAAACTATTTATCACATAGATAACAGTTTGTTGCTTTGTTAAATAAGCTATATAGTTCATGATAATCTTCTGATTTAATTCCATTTCTTTTCCAGCCTCTTATTACTAGTTTTTTATTATTTACTTTATAATATTCATTGTAATATTCCTTCCTTTTTTCTTTATTATTTTTATATTATTCTTGACTTCTATCTGTATATTTTTCATTTATTCTTTTCCATATGGTTTACATATACAACTCTTTCCGTATTTTCTAAATTTATCATTATGAAATTCGAATGATGATATTTTTCACATTTATAGCAATATTTTGACTCCGTTTTATTCACACAAAAAATCATTAAATCAATGGATAATGTAAAATATATCTCAGTAGAAAATATTGTTCTAGAAAATAAACATTTATCCAATTATGATATTATACAAGCGGTTAAAGATTTGAAAATAAAAAAATTCAGAGGTGTATATCTAAGAGACCAATTACCATCTAAACCAAATAAAATAGAATGCGGAATAATTAATCTAGCTGACAGCAAAGATTCAAGAGGTAGTCATTGGGTTTGTTATTGTAAAAATAATAATAACATTTATTACTATGACAGTTACGGTGTGAAATATTTTGATGAAATAGAAAAAAATTATCTAAGCTCAGAAACAAGTTCCATAAAATATAATATTTATAAAATACAAAGTTTTAATCAAGTTGTATGTGGGAATTTATGTTTATACTTTCTTGTTAAAATATCAAAAGGAATCAAATTCGATTTATATTTTTTTTTCTTTAATAAAATGAATTTTAATAAATTTGGATTAATCGAAGATACCGAGGATGATGATGGAATGATTATTCCATTTCATAGTCATAGAGAAAACTTAAATGATTTGGAGAATGTTGATGGATTTAATAAAGAGGGGCATAAGAAAGATATTTATGGAATGAGATTAAATAAAAGAGGAGTTTATGAAAGAGTACCAGAAAAAACATTTTTAATGAAGGTAAAGTTAAAAAAGATACTCCTTTAAAAATTGATTATTGTAAAGATAAATGGAAACTAATTAAAAATAAACATGATTGGGATATTAATTTTAAAGTTGAGAATAATTCAATTTCATATTTAATTCTGGTAGTGTGATGGGTAATTATATTCCATTAAAAGGCTATGAAGAAACAGCGGTATTAGCAAAACAAGGTGGTAAATATTTTATTGGTGCAAATAAAAAACATAAAGATCAACCACATAGAACTGTTTTAATATTCAATACTTAACTACCAGCAGATGAAAAAATATTAAAAGATCCTTCCAGTTGATTCTGTATTTTATATCCGTGGACATATTTCTTATGAAAAAGAAAAACCTGAACCAATTCTAGAAGGATTAGATATATCGATTGAAAATTTTGTAAAACAAAAAGATTTTAGTATTAAAATTAAAAAGACTAAGACAGATTATGCGATAAAATCTTTCTCAAAAACCTAGATTTATTATAATTGGATTTCAACCAAATAAAATTCATGATAAAGAGGTTTTTTTTGATAATACAAAGTTTTATCATCCTAATGTGAAAAATATTTTTGTTGAGTTAAATTCAAGACAATATCCCGTGGTAGATTATTTTCTTAATTTTTAAGATACATGTAATACATTGAATGAAATGTTTGATCAAGCAATTGCATTTAAAGAGAGCTGTTTTGGAACAGACCACTATACCTAGACCTATAAAGTTCTACTGAATCACTTTGCAAGGGAAGTGGCTCTCAGAGAAAATCCACTAGGCTATCGTAAATAAAACTTGGGTGGAGTTCCTTCCACTTCCCTCCTACCTCTCTGCGCAGTGCACATATTGCATTGCAGTAATTCACACATGTGATGAAATGTTAGCACACCTGTGATCTAGATCTAGATCTTAGTTTCATGATTTACAGTAGACGTCTGTTCATAAAATTTTACACAAATCCCTTGATACTTCATACATGTAGTTTTAAAGACTTTACCCTTCTTTTAATTTTATTGTTATTGTGTAGCTTAAAACTAGAATCTAGATCGTAGGATTCTATATATCTAGACTTAGATCTATGCTAGATCTAGATATCTGGATCTATGTTAGATCTATAGATGTAGATTACTAAAGCTAGTCAGTAATCTAGGGCCAGAAGACGCTAGATCTAGATTCTATATATTGCTTTAGATCTGACCACCACAGATCAATCTCTAGATCGTATAGATTATCTAGAGCTAGACAATAAGACATTACTTAGAATCTAGATTTTAGCTCAGATTTATCTAGATCTAAAATGGAGTTCCAGTTTTCCAATAGCATTATTGATAGTGAGCCAGAAGATGGACAATTGATGATCATATCTCAGAGAGCATTCAGGAAGAAAGGGAATATGTTATTGACAAGAATAAAAGGTAATTAATCTTAGATCTACATCTAGATTTATAATTTAATATAACATTGTAATCAACACACCATGACCTTGTTGCTATCGATTTCTGAATGATAATTCTATCCACTAATCACAAGCCTCTGTGACAGAGTTTGACACGACATGACTGTTGGACATTTGACGGTGCTGAAATGCGTTCACTTTCTCGCCACTCCACGAGGCCGACCCTATAGATAGATCTATATTAAATACATCTATGTTCATGGACTGTGGTCCCATTCCCTCTAGATTTAGGCCAAACTCTGCTAATGAGATGAGAGATAAAAAATTTTTATTAGATTTTCATAGCTTATCCTGAGGAGAATGTGGGGGATTCAGGAAAATAAATAGAAACAGTGTTCCCATGTGTTGATATAGATATAATGGGCCGTAAACATAGACTGCACGCAAGTTGCGCCACTGTCGGTGACTACAGAAGCATGCGTGGTGGTAAACATAAACCATGCTTAACCCAAGAACAGTGTTGGCCCAGGAAGTGCCTGCCGTCATTGGCACGGGAAGCGCACATGCCCTATTTTTAGGACCAGACCTGAGACACCTAGGCTTCATGGAAATTTCAACGTTACTTAAATGGTTTATGACGTAGTTTGACCTTTGAGTTTATAGTTAAAAAACAGCCAATGAGACTACAATATGTTTTAAGCTCGTGGCTTTCCAGGTAGCCTCGCTATCATTTGTCAAAGTGACACTTTTTCATTCAATATACTTCATGTAAGCCTAGTTGATTGCATGGCTATTGTTGCTATTGTTTAGTCCTTAGTTAAAGTTTCTGTTGTTGCAATGACATCTCAATATGAATTTTTTATCCTTCCAACTTATAGAAAATGCATGTTTTATAGGTCTTTTAATAAATGTGTAAACGTGAAATCATTGTTCAAACTAAGTTTAAATCCTAGCTTCACCCTTTGCACACACTCGTTTTTTTCATGCAAATGGCTTGGGCAACCTCTCACTGTAAGGTCACTTCCGGTAACACCGCGAGCCCTACTTGGGTTACGTCCCACGTATGCGCAATACATTCTAAAAAGACGACGCAGCTTGTGCCCATGAAATGCTGTACTAACAGTACAGTCACGCATGAATTTTGTCAATATGGGAATATAAGAGAAGAAAAGAAAATTTTGTTTTAAATGGAAAATAAAAGAATTTCAACATGACTGCTGGTTATTCTTCTTTCTTCTTCATCTCATGGGTCCTTTTCTTTGTTGTAGGAGTAGCAGTTAGGTCTATATCTAGTTTTTTCATGTATTTTTTTCTTTCAAAGTATGCAGGTTAAGTAGGCCTTACTATAAAAGCTATTATTCGACTTGAAAACTCTGAGACTCAAATACCTGTAGATTCAAAATTTGAAGTTGTAAATAGAAAATTTGAGGTCTTTCTTTCTTTGAAAAAGGCAACATAGACAGAGAAGACTAAAAGATTTAAGATATTTAGATCGGGTCCCGTTGCATCATCCTTAGATAAAGTTCTTACCAAATACAGAATCACACCACAGGCATATACCACAGTTGATCTTTTATTGGCAACCGCTGTCATAAATGCTTACAAGAAAAGGTTTATACAGACCTTACGCAAACATTGAAACAATCATCACACAGACCATGGCATGCACACATTGCCCAATAATTATTGATGAAGCCCACACGATAGCATTAGTTTTCAACAATTTCAACAAAGCATTTAGTAAAGCCCACAAAGCAATCTCACACAAAGACAATTAATGAAAATTTAATTAGTGACATTCAACAGGATATAGACACATACATGATCATGTATAGATAGACAAAGCTTTCCCAAACGAAACAATCTCAAAACAGCATATTTTAGAGCACCATTGTACCCCACATATATGACAGTACAAATTTGGGCTTAAGTTACTGGGCGAACAGGGAACAGAAAGCTGTCACCAGTCAATTGCAAGGATAGAGAGATGAGCACGAGGCATTATAAACTCACAGATATTAAAAAACAGCCCTCTGGTGCATGCATGCAGACCAACCTGCAAGTGATATTAAATGTACATAGTGATACATATCTTATTTCATTGTGTTTAAGAGCTATTCCTTCAATGATATTGTTTGTTTCCATTAGTCTCATTATTGGAGTATTGCAAAAATCGATTTTTTTCTGTTCATCATGATGACTGCAAACCATCTTTAGTATGTACATACATGTATGTATTATCCTTATTTTATGAAAGTTTGATGGCACTCGCCTGTGCACAATTGTTAAAGCGTTTTACTTAATGAATAATACCGTAGTCTGTTATTGTACTGAAGTCTTGATTGTGTGAAAACTAAACGCTTCTTGATAAATTTCTTTCATCAGTCTATCGCAACACTCTCTTTAAAGTTGATGGAAGCCTTCACATTTGTTGTCGATGGCTATCTTAGCCAGATACAAGCTGATGAATTGGACCTATAAATTACCGTTAAGTGTGGCAAAGCTAGTAGGGAGCGGACGCTACCTGGTGGCCCTTTGCGGGCCTCGGTCAGTGTAAACCCAGGTGCACCGCGTCTGGCAACTAAGAGGGACGAGTTTTATATGCTGTGGGGGCTAAAGTGGGAGAAATAATGAGCCGTTTTGCGCACAAATTATCTGCCCTTGTTTCAGAAACAGATCGGTGATAACTCTTTTGTGTGGAGCCTGAAACCCTTATTTAATTATAGTGAAATACGAGGGCAGTGAGTATTCCACGTCATTATTCATCAATAATGATGTTATTACAAAAGCAGTATAACTACTGCTACCATTTCTAGTCTTGTTAAATTACCTTTAAGTGTGGCAAAGCTAGTAGGAGCGGACGCTACCTGGTGGCCCTTTGCGGACCTCGGTCAGTGTAACCCAGGTGCACGCGTCTGGCAACTAAGAGGGACGCAGTTTTATATGCTGTGGGGGCTAAAGTGGGAGAAATAATGGGCCGTTTTTTGCGCACAAATTATCTGCCCTTGTTTCAGAAACAGATCGGTGATAACTCTTTTTTGTGTGGAGCCTGAAACCCTTATTTAATTATAGTGAAATACGAGGGCAGTGAGTATTCCACGTCATTATTCATCAATAATGATGTTATTACAAAAGCAGTATAACTACTGCTACCATTTCTAGTCTTGTTAATAATCATTCTAATACTGTAAATAATAATGCTAACATTTGTGGTGATGATTATTATTAATAATAAAAGAAGGAACATGATGACCGCTGGTAATGATATTTAAAAGAACTAGATCTAGAATTAGAAGTGATAGAATAGTAGTTCATAACATTCTTGGTGTTCATATTTTTATAACTTATTGCCTGCACTTAATGAGATTAATATAGTATAGTATTAGTATCTATTTTCATTGTTTGTACTGAATTACATTGATGCACAGTCTCATATTCTATATGAAAGTATTATAGGATTTCGCATTGAGGAAATGCGGCGACGCAAAAGTGTTACCACGTAAGGTCTGATCGGGAATACCTGAAACGAACTAAACTTCCCTATAGTTTTACATTTTGATCCATATTCATAAAATGTGATTTAGTATTATATTTGTGAAGTCTGTTTTCAATTCTCAAATTCTCTAACAAATTATTAAATGTCTCAACCTTACAAGTTCAAATTGATTCTCCTTCTTTTTCATGTACTATTTGTCTCAACTCGTTCGTTGAAAAAGAAGAATATCTACATCCAGAAGTAGAACCTAATGTAAATAAATCTAGACACAGGCAGATACAAACATATTTATGTACAAGAGTGATAATGATATAGATCTCTTGGCAGTGCACAGCTAAGCACCTGTACGGAGAGTAGATGATCCCGCCCTCCATGAGTCTCCTGCTGCCTTGCAGGCAGGTCTTGGCTCATCAAAGGCTAAGGGAGTTAACCCTGAAAGAAAGCAACCTGCTGCCTTCCTGATCGGTCTTGACTGACCAAAGCCTAAGGCTACTACCGCACTATCAACTAAACAGTTTAGTCGATGTAGAGTCGTTGTCGTGTCGAGCACATTACCCTACCGCACTAGGACTTACTTTCATTACCTACTTGTCCTTTTTGTCTTTATTTGAATAGTCCCGTAGGGATTTTTATATAACAATGGCTTTTTTTCGATAAGTGAAATCAAAGTTTCCACCCAGTTGACATCTGCGTCCATTTTTTGTCGATTGTACAGTATAGGAAGTGAATGTGATACAGATACTTGACGACATCGACACACAATGAACTTAGATCTACATGTTGACAGGGGATGCATTGGCGCCTTTGGCAAAACAAGCACACAGACAATAGTGAACAACATACTGACATGCACACACTCTATTAATCTTATTTTAAAAATAATAAAATTTGAAACTTCGTTATTCGTCATAATATGCTATTCTCCACGCTGAGACTTTATTAATTTGAGGTCGCTGAATCCAAATATGTAATCAGATTTTCTCTACGACAATGTCCAGCCGAGTTATGGCCATACAAACGTGGCCATACCTGGGCTAGCCAGCGCCTCTCCGCCAGCCCATCCCTTCACATCCGGTGGTGCCAACTTGTGCTGTCGAGTCGTGTTTGGGTAGTGCGGTAGGCCTCTATAATTTTCCCCTATGACAGAACTGCGTTCGACAGTTGTGTTGAGCACGGTTTGTGGCTTGGCACAGATTTTCCGGACAGAACAGTTTGGTTTTTGTAGTGCAGAAGGCTCTTCTTATTTTGATTATCCACAGATGGCCCAAAGACAGGACAAAACTGTTTAGTTGATAGTGCGGTACCGTGTTAACCCTGACAGAAAATAACAACCTGCTGCTTTGCAGGCTGGTCTTGAGTGACTAAAGGCTAAGGGAGTTAATCCTGACAGAAAATAACAAGGCCCGGTAGGGGGCCTCAAGGTGGCAGCCCCACCATCTACCTAGGGTACAGTGGGCTTATTCCCTGCTTATCAAAAAAAACTGATTCAAAGTAATATATTACAATAATATAACCGGCTTGAACTTTCGAAGACGATTCTGGAAAAGAGAATAGACTGTGGTTTTTGGAACATGGAATGTTAGAGAAATTAATGGAAAGGAGTTAAAATTAGCTGAAGAAATGGAAAAATTCAAAGTAGGCATTTTGGCTATTACAGAAACAAAGGAAAAAGGACAAGGAATAGAAAATGTCGGACCAAATCATACTTTAATCTTCTCAGGAGTAGATGTCAAAGATAGAGCTAGAGCAGGAGTAGGCCTCCTAATCCATAAAAAGCAAGGAATGCTACTAGAAAGTTGGAAATTTATAAGTATAAGCCCACGGCTATTAGAGGTAAGTATTAAACCAAAGGAAAGAGAAATTAAATTATTAATAGCTTAGGACCAAACAAAGATGCCACCAAAGAAGAAAAAGATATTTTCGAAAATGATTTACAAATAGCTGCAGAAAATCTCAAACCCAAACAGAAATTAATGGTTTTAGGAGATTTAAACATTATGAGGAGTAATAGGTAAAGAAGGAGAGACAACAACTTCTTCAAATGGAGAGAGACAAATAGTGCCGTAATATATTTTTGCCTAAAGAATAACATGAAAATAGCTAACACATTTTTTCCTCGTAAAGATGTTCACAAATATACATGAGTAAATGAAGACAGACGTGAAAAGTCAATGATAGACTACATAATAGTTAGCAGTTCTCAATTTTATAGTACAATGGATGCTAGAGTGAGCAGAGGAGCTGAAATATTTAGTGATCATCACCTAGTGATTGCAGAAATGAGATTATTAACTGAAGAAAACAAACAGAAAAGGAAAGAGAAGAAAGCTACTACACTCAAAATAGAAGAATTAAATATACCAATCGTAAAACAAATATACTAATCCAGGATAAAAAGATCTATCTGTGAAAGGCAGATCGTTCTGAAGGAAAGTACAATAGAAGAAAAGTGGCAAATATATAAAGAAACATTCCTCAGTTGTTCTGAAGAGGTCTGTGGTAGGAAACAAATTAAAGGAGATAGGAAAAGAACAGAATGGTGGAATGAGAATGTCAAGACTAAGATCAAAGAAAAGAAGGATGCCTGGAAGAAATACGAAATACTTTGAAACAAAGAGACCACAGGGTAGGATAGATTACGTGAGTAAAAGAACTATCACCAAAGAGGAAGTTAGGAAAGCAAAACAGGAACAGTGGGAAGAGTTTGGACAAATACTTCAAGAAAGCTATCAAGGAAATCAAAAGTTGTTCTGGGGAGCAATGACGGACATGAGAAAAGACCAAAGCATGCCCAATACGACAAATTAAGAACACCAAAGGAGAAATAATGAAAGAAGACAACAAAATCATGGACACGTGGAGAAAGTATTTTCAACAATTACATAATCCCTCCAGAACATATGGAACAAGGAGTACAAATTAATTATTAAGAGTAACAAGTAATCGACATGAGACAGCTGAAGATGTAGATAATTCAATGGAAGAACTTCAAACAGTTATAAAAAAAGTGAAATAAGGAAAAGCCCCAGGAGCAGATCAAGTTATCCAGAAATGATTAAAAATCAAGGAGAGGCAGACAAACTACTACATGCAATATATCAACAAGCATAGACGTCCAAACAGGTGCCAGACGACTGGAAGAAGGAACGGTAGTAGTAAGTAGTACCAATATACAAGAAAGGATCAACTATGGAATGCTCAAACAGTAGAGGGTATCACTACTTAGCGTATCAGGAAAAGTGTATGTCAGGATTCTGGAAATGAGGCTGAGGAAAAGAGTAGAGGATCAGATTGAAGAACACCAGAGTGGATTTAGACCAGGAAGAAGTGTACAAGATCGCACATTTACAATTAGACAAATAAAAGAAAAATTCCTTGAGAGAAACATTGACTTGCACCTGTGTTTTATTGCCTTAGAAAAGGCATTTGACACTGAGGAGGGACGAACTATGGCATTCCTTAAAAGTTAAAAGAATACAACGTAGAGCAAAATTTAACAGAAGTCATTAAAAGTTTTTACAATAAACCAACATGTCCAGTGAGAGTAGTTGGAAATGTATCTGAAGAATTTAATGTAGATATAGGAGTAAGACAGAGTTGTATCGTAAGTCCTGTTTTATTTATCACATTTATGGATTCAGTCGCAAACGCGTCCTCAAAAAAGGAAGAAAATGAATGTAGGGATGTGGAAGCTCAAACCAGTAAATGTATCAATGCTTTCATTTGCTGATGATTTAGTTCTGTTTCGAAAATCAGAAAGGGACCTCCAGTCAAATATCAACATAATGAATAATGAATAAAAGAGGAATGAGAGTAAATGCAAAGAAAACAAACAAAAAAACGCTAGTAACCAGGGAAGCAAAAACAAAAAAATCTTTAATTAGGCGGGGAGATTTTAGAACAAGTTCAAAGCTACAATTACTTAGGAGTAATGATTAACTCAAGAGTGAAAACTAAGAGAAGAAATCAGCCAGATAATCCAAAAGGCAAGTGCAATATATAACTATCTAGGAAAGGCATTTGTAGGTAAACAAGAATTGTCAACAAAAATCAAAGTGGCAGTATACAACACAGTTTATTGTTCTGCTCTCCTCTATGGCAGTGAAACCTGGACCTTAGACAATAGGGAATACAGTAGAGTGCAGGCAGCTGAAATGAAATATCAAAGAAGAGTAGTAGGGAAGACTAAAAGAGACAAAATCAGAAACACAACAATAAGATATTAAACCAAAGCAGATAGTATAAAAAACTAAGATAGAAATACATGAACTGAGATGGTTTTGGCATGTTAACAGAATGAATGACAATAGAATAGCTAAATCGGTATACAGTACTAAAACTCAAGGTAAAATAAAAGGTAAAAAAGATATAAAAGAGGCATTAACACAAAGAAATTTAACTTTCACGGAAGGAAACAGAAAATGTCAGGACAGGGTAGCCTGGAGAAAGATCATTTCGGGCATCTAAAACCCATACACCGAAAGGTAGAATGGGAGCTGATAAAGAAAGAAAGAATATATAAATCTCAATTATTAATTAGATTATATGATATGGCATCACAAGATAGTCAGACTTCAGCAATCTAGATTCTTAAGTTCGAATGGGTGAAAATGCAAATACGAATAAGTAGATCTATCGCTCTGCTCTCCGGCAGGCATTGGCAAGAATAAGTCGTGAAATGACACGCATAGGATGTCGAAGATGCCATAGCAACTATTTTCCCACAATTTTATGATGTATATCTAAATAAATTTAGTCATATGTTGATTCACGTGTTTAGATAGATAACTTTAAGTGTTAAAGTCAGATTGTACATCTTCTGCTATCACGAAACAATGAATAGCACTAATAACAAAATAGCCCCGTAAAAGAGTTACCACCGATCTGGGAGATCGCACAATGCATCATGGGACAGATTGACAGTAGGACTTAGTAGGAGCTAAACACCTCATAGTAGTAGTCATAGGGAGACAAATTGAAGCCTCACTTGCCTGGCCCAAGTTGTCCAATTTAGCACCGCTGCAGTGTATTTTCCACCGGCCGTCTTCGTGGAGTAAAACCGAACGTAGCTATGACCATATAAGGAGATGAGCCCTTGAGCACACCGATTGATATCAAGCAATGGAAAAATTATTATAAAATAAACGTGTTTGATTGAATGTGTAATGGGTCACTGTTTGATAGGGGATAGTGCAAGCTTTCCAAAGGGCATGGGCGGATCCATTTTATTGCAGGGGTGAATGAATTATTTACGCCTTAATGGAGGCTATTTGTGTGTTCTTCTAGAATATTTTCTGTAAAACTAGTGGTATGGGTCACTTTCAAATGGTGTTCTTCATCAAAAAGGGGTGAAGTTATGATAAATGACAACTGAAGGAAAGCAGATGAGTTGAACTGAAGAAAATGCCATCACCCCAGTCTTGATACTTTAACCCAAAATCACCCATTCCAGGCTCGGCCTTTCAAGTTATGGGCCTAGATCTAGTTGGTGTCAAAGAAAGCTCTTTCTTTTTTTATCATTTCCTACTCTACTGTCAGTGTATGGGCCTAGATGCCCGAAATGATCATTCTCCAGGCTGCCCTGTCCTGGCATTTTCTGTTTCATTCCATGAAAGTTAAATTTCTTTTCTTTAATGCCTCTTTTATACCTTCTTTCCACTTTGTCCAAGCTCTGCCTTTTGGTGTTTTACCTTGGGTTTTAGCACTATACTGATTTAGCTATTCTGTTGTCATTCATTCTGTTTACATGCTTAAACCATCTGAGTTGATTTATTTCTATCTTAGTCTTAGTTTTTATGCCATCTGCTTTGGTTTGATCTCATATTGTTGTGTTTCTGATTTTGTCTCTTTTAGTTTTCCCTACTACTCTTCTTAGATATTTCATTTTAGCTGCTTGTACTCTCTATTCCTTACTGTCTAAGGTCCATGTTTCACTACCATGGAGGAGGGTAGGACGATAAACTGTGTTGTATATTGCCATTTTGGTTTTTGTTGTCAGTTCTTGTTTACCTATAAATGCCTTTCCTAGATGTTTATATATTGTCATTGCCTTTTGTATTCTCTGGCTGATTTCTTCTCTTAATGTCTTAGTTTTCCTTCTGACTTAATCATTACTCCTAGGTAATTGTAGCTTTGAGCTTGTTCTAAGTTTTCCCTTTCCAACTTAAAATTTTGTGTTTTAGCTTCCTAGTTACTAGCATTGTTTTGGTTTTCTTTGCATTTACTCTCATTCCTCTTTTATTTAGTTCATTATTCATCATGTTGATATTCGACTGAAGGTCACTTTGTGATTTTCGGGAAACAGAACTAAATCATGAGCAAAGGAAAAGCATTAATACATTTACTGGTTTGAGTTTTCACATACCTGCATTCGTTTTTGAGGGAGCCTTTGCGACTGAATCCATAAATGTAATAAACAAAAGAGGACTAAGGATACAACCCTGTCTTCTTCCTATATCTACATCAAATTCTTCCGATACGTTTCCAGCTACTCTCACTGTGCATGTTGGTTTATTGTAAAAGCTTTTAATGGCTTCTATTAGATTTTGCTCTATGTTGTGTTCTTTTAAGGAATGCCATAGTAGGTCCCTCCTCACCTCAGAGTTTCTAATGCCTTTTCTAAGTCAATAAAATGTTTCTCTCAAGGAATTTTCTATTATTTGTTTAATTGTAAATATGTGGTCTTGTGCACTTCTGCCTGGTCTAAATCCACTGTGATGTTCTTCAATCTGATTCTCTGCCCTTTTCCTTAAAAATTCACTAAGAAATTAAAGTTGCGATAAATATTACAAGATGTACTAAGAACGTGTTTAAACAAGAGAGAGAGAGAAAATACTACTACTATTAGCACATGTTCACAACTAAGTGAGGGGATAAATTTTGAAAATTGGGTCAAAATGCAAGATGGTGGCCGTTTCCTTGGCAACCAAGGACACTACAAATTTTTCAATGGTATAGGATGACTGTATTTTGAGTTACTCATATATACTAAAATAAAAACCTAACAAAAGCAAAAAAATATCACTTCATGAGCAACACTGTGTACAGAAAAGGAAATCACTGACAGCAATAAGATCAGAACAGTTTTCGATTTGTACATAGATCTATTTACAGTACAGTACTTGACTATCAGATTGCAAGCTAAACTTCAATTTAACAATTCGTATCCTCAGCGTTTTGTTTTCTCTTTTCCCAGAACTGTTGAACTGTTGCTGTCAAAAATGAAAATCAAGGGTAAGTAAGCCAAGGATTGTCCAATGCATGCATTACTTTAAATGGACAACTTTTTGTAAAAATAATCAAAACCAAAATGCAATCCACGCTAGTGTCTTTATTTCACAACTGATCAGGCTTATGTTTTTTGTAAAGGTCACAAATGGCCTATAGATGTGCCTATTGATCTTGAAAATGGTGAAGTATTTTTGGTGATGACTGATGCAATTTATTTTTGCATTGTTTCAACTAACAACGTATAATAACTATTTTAAAGCCAGGGAAGGTTATTCTCATGTTCTTGTCAACCGAAAGAACTTCAACAGCCTCTATCATCTTCAATTTGTACATATATTACCAACGCATTGTAGCAGAATAATCAGATGCAAAAGCTGACTGGATTATTCTGGCGGCTGCTGTTTGTATTGATACATATTACGGTGGATCCTCTCAAATGGGAAACCTGGCCAACCGAGAACTCCCAGGGAACGGAATTGTTTCTCTATATTCTACCTCTCTAAACGGGAAAGGTCCCAGGCTAATCGGGACAATTTTCACGGGCTTGCATTGGTTATCATCACCATTTCCCCATATTTATTTATTCCAACACTCATTTTTTATCTCAATTTGGTTTCTGTGTTAGCAAAGCATCAAATAGTACACCTGCATTCGTACTACATGCATTATATGTTGTATTATGTGTACACAGTGTCGTAAGTGCCAGTTCGTGACGACCATAAGCCAGACACACCAGACATCCGCTAAGAGGGTGTAAAAGCAGGCTTTGAGCCAGACCTTGCTCGTCTACTTAACAATACAGTATGGTGTTTACACGGGGCAGCGCCTTAGAAAGTTATGCACTATCAAAGTCTTTTATTGCCCGCTTCATCCGTCAATCGCAAGGGTGGACACGAGAGGAGATTTTACAATCCCTGAGACTTCCCGATTAGAGAGGTTCCACTGTATTTTCGAAATCTTTCTGTGTTAACACTCTAGAATCGCGCCTAATTAAGATCTCGCGATCTGTTACTGAAAACTGAATAATCAGCATGGTCTGGTTGGTCAAATTGAAAGTGGTGGAAAGTCAAATGGGTGCTATGTTTCAAAATTTGTCTCTAGTGTCAAGAATAAGTGCATGTGTAAGTGGTTGGAATGTTTACATGAGATTGTTTTATTCCGCCTGGGCCTGTGTGAGGAAATTGTAATCAGCTGGTATCGCATGGTGCACTGTGACTGTTCTATATGTAAAACTAAGATCAACTAACAAGAAAGCTTTGGAATGCATGCCAAATCAAAGGAGCACAAACGCTTTTGTGTTTTATTTCAGTCCACTCTACAGGTCTTTCAATTCATCTCAGTTTATTTGCAGTTACAGTGTAGGCCTATATGTCTTCTTGTCTTTTGAGGCAGATCATAAGAAGATGAAATGTTATTGTTGTTAAGTTTCAATAACACAAAAATAGATAATCTGATAGGCAAAATGTCTTCAATTTCCCTTGGAACCACACAGAATTTTTCGTCAGTCCAGGGGTTCTGCTCCCTGGTCCCCCATCGGGACGCTGTCCCTGGACCCTGCCGGGGGCCCTGCGGCTCCCTGACCCTAGGTAGATTTTTCAGGGTTTTTTTTTCTGCAATCTGGTTGCATCTGTGTCTTGGTTTAAAGTAGCTTGGTGTTTTAAATCAAAACTAGATTTAGATTTAGGCCTAATGAAAATCAATACTATTCATAATCTAGGTCTAGATCTACTGTGTTTTTCTTTTGATAGTGTTCAACAGAACAGAAACTGCAGTTTTGAGTAGAACCCATTTTAGGGTCATGCTGATATTGCATTAGAACATCTGTCGTCTGTTTAATAAATACTATACTCAAGCGGACAAAAAAAGAAAGAACAGCTTCTATTTTTGTGAGTTGCAAGCAACATACTGAATCAATTAAACTGAAATTATACATAATGATATTTTATTAATTTTTCTATACGAGTATGAAATTTCATTGCTTTATGTCATACCGAAGGTATTGAAAACCCCTCTAGTGGTAGCTAATCGCCATTGTGGCAACACTAGTTGTTTCGCTTTGCTTTCGCAAACACTGTGCGCTGATTTTGGCTCAGCGCTGAGTGGCGTAAGAATTGGAAAGCATGTGTCACATGTAAACACGTGCACAAGAATAGGAATAGAGAAAAGAAAAAACTGGTCATTTTGACGGCTGTTTTCACAGCAATGCGTATCTAAACCTAGATTTACAATCATCTTTACATTAATACCAATGCCAGAGACTGTCGCAAGAGGAAGGGGACTGCCACAAAAAGGGCTACCTGTCTGAAACATTTGCTTTATGTTATTTTATTTTCATTTCTCAACTTGCATTTTTCTGTAGTTTTGTTGCACTAAAATTCTATCGCCTCAGTCATTTACTCATTTCCCCCCCCCCCCCCCATGCACTGTGAGTTGCATCCTTGTAGTTGGAGGTGGCACTCGTGCTTGTTGCCCCGCATCCGAGAATGTCCCAAAGATGTCCAATTGGTGAGAGATCGGGCGATAAAAGAGAGTCAAAAGAAAGGTTGATATTATGCTGCTGTAGAAAGCTAGCTGCAATTCTGCCTGTCACATGGAGTCTAACGTCATCTTGTTGGAAAAGTCTACATTATTCTCATTAGATTCCATAATTTTAAAATTCCTTTATGTTTCCGACTTATGTCGTCCTCAGTAGCAAGATTAAAGTAACCACTGTCTACTGCCAGACAGCGATCATTCAGAGTGAGACTGGATTGCATTGTAGACTTGTAGATTTCCAAACTGTCCCGCATCATTCAACATGTCTGTAACTCATTGCTCCACCCCCTTGCCTACTTTGACGCATTTGATTGGCTAATCTGTTGGTCATACACTTTAGACTATCATGCGTTAACCCCTATACAAGGTCATACACAGACTTCATACAGTCCCACATCATTGAGCATGGATCATCAAGGTTCAACTCATCGTTCTATCTCCTCGCATGCTTTGAGCATTTTGATTTGCTGATTAGTTACCTGTTTATATTTCACATGTAACAAAGAGGTGGGATTAAGTTTGAAATGAGCAATAACAGTGAACTACAATGTGTCCATGAATTAAAGACAAGTGATGTGAGTAATTTTATTACAATTTAGTTGACATTTCTTATCACTTTTCACTGACAAGTTACTAACATACTCAGGCAACAGGGAGTTTTTGTCAGAAAAGTGGGTACTTGGGCAAAACGGGCACTCTCATGAAAACTACTGTACTATCATTGGTTGCAAAACTTCAGTATAATGATTTGCTCTTAAGTTTCCATTGATGAACACTAAAAGTGTACGCTGCTGCCATGAGATTCCAGCCCATACCATGACACTGCATTGTCCCCATGTGTTGTGTTTCCTGATACATGCGTCTGCAAAACCTTTCTCCTTGGCTTCGCCACATCTTTTCTCTTCTATCAGGATGAGCAATGCAAAATCGAGACTCATCTGAGAAGATAACATTATTCCATTACTGCCTTTTCCACCTCAAACGCTCTTCACTCTTTGCCAAACGATTTCTTCGAATGATGTTCTATAAGTATGGAATACGATGTGCTATTCTGCTGTGTAGATTGACATTATTTAAAATGCTATCAACAGATCGGCGGCGGATGAATCTTCCAAGAGTTCCTTCAACTTCTTGAGCGGTTTGAACAGCAGTGCATGCTCTGTCACGTAAATGAGTTATAATTATTTGCCCCTCAGAAGTGACACTTGGATCTTCAACATTTCCATGCATCTTCCACTTTCTTCTCAGTTTTGAAATAGTTGCTGGAACATTTAAATTGTCTCACTACATCTCTCTAACACCAACTCCTGCATCAATCATGCCAATGGCTCTACAGCGATCAGTAATAAAGAGACTCACCATAATGTAGTAAAAAAAAAAAGATAAAATAAAAAATTTATAACATACTGTCAACAAGGTGATGCTTGTGTTTTAAGGTAGCTTTTGAAATCTAAAAAACTTGGCAGAAGGTGATTTAAGGCATTTAGGTACGTGCAAGTGAGAGTGGTCTGTGGTGTGACTGAGATAACATTTGGACAATTTCTAAAAACCCTACCAAAACCCCATGAGATCTATTAATTTGTTGATCTTTTTCTTCTCTTATTGTCGAAAGGAGAGACTCGTGAAACACATGAATATACAGAGAAGAGAAAGATGACCTAAGTGATGATTTTGATGATATGGACTTTGCAAATATGGGAGCTGTTTCAAAAGATTTTAAGGTTTGCAATTATGGTTATGAGGAAGTTTGACAAAATATAAAGTAGGCATGTAATGTATATTCCATTTTTATTATCGCATGTCTTTGTAATTAATTTATGTGTTTTAAAGTTAATATTACAATGCCAATATTTATTGTTGCAACGATCATTTCTCTGTCCAAAATTTCAGTTTGCATGCATCTTTCATTGGCTTTTGTAGTTTTGGTGCCTGCAGATTTGATTCCGTCGATGAAAATTTCATAATTATCATTGTAATCATTATGGAAAGGAGATTTCATTATAGATGTATGAAAGCTTCTTTGTGTTACTTATTCCTCCAGAAATGAAAACTTAAAATTATTAAAAGAAAGCTAAGAAAGAAAAAACACAAGCCCAACAACTGCTGAGGTGAGATTAACCCTAAAATTCCAATTTGATTGGGTCCCCTCACGTTTGTTCAATGTTTTACCAAAGACCTGTTGAAAATCATACCATATTTACAGTTTTGGTAAATACTGTTTGTTATTGATGGGTTTAGTTATGATGCCTTTTGTTTTATTCTTAACTCCAACTTCAAATCAATAACATTATGCCAAGAACTACTAGTTCTTGTCTTGGATTTCTTAAAAGTGAGTAAGATATTGTTAAATTTCAAGTAATTAGAAGTAATTATGTCTAACACTGTATGTAATTGTTGCTTTCATCAAATAGCTAGGTATTTGGATGACATGACAAGGGGACTTATTTTCTTTTGTTCATTTTATTTTATATATTTGTTTAATTTTCGTCATTAGTTTTGATCTCTTCTTGCTTTTTTTTATATGATGCTTGCCTGCCCTGATGAGGGAAGAACATTTGTGTCTGCCCTGTTAACAGAGGGGCCTGCATGGTTTGCTGACTCTCAATAACCCATCATTTTAGGGTTATATTGAAGCTAACTGCTGAAAGAAGGGGTGGCACCAACAGCAGCGTAACTCAACCCACCCTCTGGCTCAGGTATCCTACCATAACAATCTCTCTATCAACTTTGTGGTAGACACTGGATCATGAGGTAATAACATATCTCTGTGAAGATCTGGCCGCAGTTCAACAAACCAAGGCTAACACAGACCGAGTGCCAATAATGGCAAGCATCTACAGAAAATTTACCTGTACTGCGCAGTGACTTAAGGGGAAAGACGGCACCTGGAATCGGTGATTTTGGGTCAAAGTATCAAAATTGGGGTGATGACATTTTCTTTCAGTTCAACTCATCTGCTTCCCTTCAGTACAAGTCATTTATGCTAAATTCATCTCTTTTTGATCAAAAACGGCATTTGAAAGTGACCTATACGATCAGTTTTTGAGAAAATCCTGTAGAAGAACACACAAATAGCCTTTCATTGAGGCCTAAATAACCCTGCAATCAAATGGATCCGCCCATGCCCTTTGGAAAGCTTGGGTTATCCCCTATCATACAGTGACATGTTACACATCCAATCAAACGTCTTTATTTTATGATAATTTTTCCATTGCTTGATGTCAATCAATGTGCTCAAGGGCTCATCTCCTTTATATGGTCATAGCTACGTTCAGTTTTACTCTCTTTCCACGAAGACTCACAGAGATGGCCGGATGTCTCAATTCAAAGCTTCCGCTGCCCCCGGCGCCCAATCAGCAACCAGTTTCTACAGTGCCATGTTTTGTTTTCCACACCTTCTGTATTTTCCACCTTCCCGATACCAATAATACTCTTGTTTACATCAGCACTTGATGGCAGTCGTGATTTATTTGAATACTGTTACTACTATAGTTGTCATCTATAGTTGTTATCACAGTGTCAAAACTAGGTATTGGTTTTTGTATGCAGTGTTTTCTTTATTGATAAGTTGTCTTTCGCCATTCAAAGACAGTATGTTTCATTTTGTGACTATTTTTATTATTGTTTACAAGAAAAAGTGTGTACGCTCTCTATCTTCATCATGACAAAACATGAACCCGTCATTCCAAAATCTTGTCGTAAACAACTTGCAGAGGTGCGTGTGAAACGTTGAATAATTGATCCTGCTGTTGAAATAAGTGAGGAAATACATGACCTGATGACAATGTGCTTGTCACATCAATGTGCTTGTCACATCCTTTCTTTCATCTAGTTGTAGTAATAGCAGTAGTAGTAGTGCTTGCACAACATTGACAACCACCACCATTCCTACTCTGTCCATCAAATTCGTCAACCTTTCCTCCACCTCTGGTTCATCCCCTGTACCCACCCCTTCACATTCACCAACCACTAGTAGTAGTGGTGGTAATGTAACAGTCTGCATTGCTGGACCACTGGTCTTTGATGTCAACGTCCCCACTACCTCCCGTTCATCTCCTTGACCTGGCCCTTCACGCATATGGTCTGGTAGCAGCACGGCAGTTGACACTACTGTTGGTCAACAGATCTTGATGCAATACCGTCTGTTGAAGGCATTGCGATTCCCTCCCCCTCGAGAACAAAAAAGACTCAACATAGTGATTAGGTGATGAAATACAAGGCGAAAATGAGAGAAGCAAGAAAATAAGACTCGAAGAACGTACAGAAATAGAAGGAAAACTGTCCTATGGACGGTGGGATTGTTTAGAAGGCCGGTTTTGGTTAGAAATTTCTCTTTTCCTGCTATTTTTGCTTTTTTTTTTCAAAACTTTTTTTTTTTATTACTTAGGTCCATTTATATCAGGCACAAGTCATAATATTTTATTCAAACTTCATAACCTTATGTCAGTTATTCATGTCTTCAGTTTGTCAACGGTGTTTGTTTTCCATAAAACTTTTTTTGGGAATTTTTGGGTATGAAAAATACATAATTTTGCTATATGTTGACATTATAAAGAAACGAAAAAAAAAAATTAATAAAATTTGTTCTATTTGTGTTTTTTGCAAAAGTGGCGGGACAGAATTGAAAGGAGGTCAGTGTAAACATCCTGTACAAATTACAACCAAAATTCAGCCCGCAGTGATCGTGAAATGTGGAGTTTGCAAAAAAGTCCAAGATGGCGGGTGTTTTTTAGCGTTACCATGGCAACAGAGCTAAATTCACACTTAATTGACTGAAAAATTTGCAATTAAAAGCAATATTAGGTAAACCGGTGTCCTTGTGCCGCCTTTCCCCTTAGGTGACTACCATCAGAACATCACTCTTATCTACTGGGCCTTCAACCCAACAGAAGTTTGCATTGACCTCACAGGTGAACCACTATCAAGAACCTACACATCTCAATGTGTTCAGTGCCTAACAGGCTGCTTGTTTTTGTGCTCTTCTTCTTACTGGATTTATGTTAATTCACATCAGTGCTGTTTCTTTGAATAAGTTGTATAGATACAATTGTGTCAACGTCTATCTTTGTTATAATCAATGTATTATGTCTCGACGTGATCACCATATGAATCCTACTTGACTGGGTTAATCCAGTTACCCTTGTTCTGTGTTATTTTATGGCTTTAACACCATATGATGTTTTAAAATTAATTTTCCAGGTGGAAGCTCAGCCAAAAAACCAGTTGCATACTCAAATAAATAAAATCAGAGTTGGTAAGTACTCAATAGTTAGTGAATACTGAATGATATATTTCATGCCTACATATTCGCCCAGGTTCAAGCTCATAGATCTTTACTTACACGTTTATCTATTGCAAAACAGTATGTATAAGCAGATACTGCTGGTAGGTCCTACTTCTTTCTTTTCACGCTTTTACATTTATTGGGTTTTTTAAACTGGCTGTTGTTTCTTTTCAAGCACTTGGTTTTGATATTTCAAGAAAATGATCTCAATATGATAAGTTTTCATTTCATTTCAGGAAACAGCTGCATTATACATGTAATGTTTTTTTTCATGTATGGGCTGATATCTATATATATACTAATAATAGGTCGTCTATTGTAGATCACATTTCTCAAGAGGGTCTCTTGGTTTTAAACAATGGTTACCACATCTCAGGGCAGTGGACAGGTAAGCACCCTCCATGAGTCTCCTGCTGCCTTGCAGGCGGGTCTTGGTTGACCAAAGACTAAGGGAGTTAACCCTGACAGAAAATAACAAGGCCTGGTAGGGGCCTCAAGGTGGCAGCCCCACTATCTACCTAGGGTACAGTGGGCTAATCCCCTGTTTATCCAAAACCAAGAGAAATAAATACAATATACCCGGCTTGACCTTTTGAAGACGAAAATGGAAAGGAACACAGACTGATTTCTGGAACATGGGATGTTAGGGCAATAAATGAAAATGAGATAGAATTAGCTGAAGAAATGGAAAATTTCAAAATAGACATTTTGGCTATTACAGAAACAAAGAAAAAAGGACAAGGAATAGAAAATGTAGGACCAATTCATACTTTAATCTTCTCAGGAGTATATGTCAAAGCTAGAGCAGGAGTAGGCCTCCTAATGCATAAAAGGCATAAAAAGTTGGAAATCTTATTAGAGGTAAGCATTAAACCAAAAGGAAAATAAATTAAATTATCAATGGTTTATGGACCAAACGAAGATGCCACTAAAGAAGAAAAAATATCTTCAAAAATGATTTACAAATAGCTGCAGAGAATCTTAAACCCAAATAGGAACTAATGGTTTTAGATGATTTAAAGGCTAGAGTATGCAACAATGTAGAAACATCAGGAGGAGTAATTAGAGAGACAACAACTTCTCCAAATGGAGAGAGATAAATAGATTTATGCCTAAAGCATAGCATGAAAATAGCCAACACCTTTTTCCTCATAAAGATACCCACAAATATACAAGAGTAAATGAAGATATGTGAAAAGTCAATCATAGGCTACATAATAGTTTGCAGCTCCCTTTTTTACAGTACAATGGATGCAAGAATAAACAGAAGAGCAGAACTATTTAGTGATCATCACCTAATGATTGCCAAAATGAGATTGCTGACTGAAAAGGAAAGAGAAGAAAGCTACCAAACTCAAAATAGAGGAACTAAATAAACCAATAGTAAAGCAGATATACCAATCTAGGATAAAAAGATTTATCAGTGAAAGACAGATGGATCTGAATGATACCACAATAGAAGAAATGTGGCAAATGTATAAAGAAACACTCCTCAGTTGTACTGAAGAGGTATGTGGTAGGAAACAAATTAAAGAAGATAGGAAAAGAACAGCATGGTGGAATGAGAATGTCAACACTAAGATCAAAGAAAAGAAGGATGCCCGGAAGAAATACTTACGAACAAAGAGGTCAGATAATAGGATAGATTAAGTGAGCAAAAGAACTATCGCCAAAGAGGAAGTTAGAAAAGCAAAACAAAAACAATGGGAAGCAAAAGCTGTTCTGGGAAGTAATGAAGAGCATGAGAAAGACCAAAGCATGCCCAATACGACAAATTAAGAACGCCAAAGGAGAAAAATGGAAGAAGACATCGAAATCATGGAAGCATGGAGACAATATTTTCAACAATTACATAATCCCTCCAGAACATATGAAGCAAGGAGTACAGACTAATTAGTAAGAGTACAAGATCCAGAGACAACTGAAGATGTAGATATCTCAATGGAAGAACTCCGAACAGCTATAAGAAAAGTGAAATCAGGAAAGGCCCCAGGAGCAGATCAAGTTTATCCAGAAAGGATAAAAAGAGAGAGGCAGATAAACTACATGTACTTCATATACAATATTTCAACAAGCATGGAAGTCCAAACATGTGCCAGACGACTGGAAGAAGGGAATGGTAGTACCAATACACAAGAAAGGATCAACTATGGAATGCTTAAACTATATAAGTGTACCAGGAAAAGTGTATGCCAGGATACTGGAAATGAGACTAAGGAAGAGAGCAGAGGATCAAATTGAAGAACATCAGAGTGGATTTAGACCAGAAAGATGTGTACAAGACCACATATTTACAATTAGACAAATAATAGAAAAATTCCTTGAGAGAAACATTTGAAACATTGACTTGCACCTGTGTTTTATTGACTTAGAAAAGGCATTTGACACTGAGGAGGGACAGACAATGGCATGCCGATGATTTAGTTCTGTTTGGAAAATCAGAAAGGGACTTTCAGTCGAATATCAACATGATGAATAATGAACAAAATAAAAGAGTAAATGCAAAGAAAACCAAAACATTGCTAGTAAATAGGCAAGCTAAAACACAAAATCTTAAATTGGCCAGGGAAAATTGGGAACAAGTTCAAAGCTACAATTACCTAGGAGTATTGTTAGCTCAGAGGGAAAACTAAGAGAAGAAATCAGCCAGAGAATCCAAAGGGCAATGATCATATACAAGAGTAAATGAAGATATGTGAAAAGTCAATCATAGGCTACATAATAGTTTGCAGTTCCCTTTTTTACAGTACAATTTATGCAAGAGTAAACAGAGGAGCAGAAATATTTAGTGATCATCACCTAATGATTGCCAAAATGAGATTGCTGACTGTTACATTATAACCATCTAGGAAGGATAAACAAGAATTGTGAACAAAAACCAAAATGGCAGTATACCACACAGTTTATTGTCTTATTCTCTTCTATGGCAGTGAAGCCTGGACCTTAAACAGTAGAGAATACAGTAGAGTACAAGCAGCTGAAATTAATTATCTAAAAAGAGTAGTAGTAGGGAAAACTAAACGAGACAAAATCAGAAACACAACAATAAGAGATCAAACCAAAGATAGAAATAAATCAACTCAGATGGTTTGGGCATGTAAACAGAATGACTGACAATAGAATAGTTAAATCAGCATACAGTACTAGAACTCAAGGTAAAACACCAAAAGGCAGACCTCAGAATTAAAGCAAAGAAATTGAACTTTTTGGAAGGAACTAAAAAATTCCAGAACAGGGCAGCCTGGAGAAAGATCATCTCGGGCATCTGAACCCATACACCGAAAGGTAGAACGGGAACTGATAAAGAAAAGAAAGAAAGTTACTACATCTTCATAAAGTTCTAATTTTTTCTCTTTTTGTGATGTACTCTAGTTCTACTGTTAAGATTAACTTATTTTCTCTCTTTTTTTCCACACAGGTGATTATAATAAAGGAAGGTGAGTTTTATGGCAGTTTGGTTTTGCTCAGGTTCTTGTTTTTAAAAATTCTTTAGTTGCTTCATAATGTCTCGGGTTGAGTAACAATGGCCAACTGCAACAGAGTCATTCTTCTCTGAGTTTTTTCTTTCTCTGTTCTTGTTGCTCACTTTGCTCTTTTTAAGCCTACCATATTCACATGGGTGTCTTTTCGACAAAATGTTCATAGCAAAGACGTGTTTCACACTTTTACAAGCAATGAATGCGTCGGATTTGCAAATTTGCAGCACTTTGCATGGCATGCGCCTTATGTGAGACAAGACCCACTATATTCTCTATTGTCATATAGTGACTACTCTCATAACTAAGCATATGCCTTTGCATGTGAACTTTCTCGTTACCTGGGAGCTATAGGGCAAAATAACTTTTGCATATATCTACGTCATTTTAAAATTTATGTTACACCATTTTATAAGAACATAGATCATGCCATGTGGTGATGAGTCAAAAACGACAATGTTGACGATAAGTCCCTATATGAGATGGCTGATGATATGTTCTCATTTTCTTTGTGTTTGATATTCAGATTATGATCTTTTCGTTCATAATGATATTAATTCTTGGAAAAGAAGAATATTTGCATGTAAATGTAAAGGAATGTTATTTGTAAAATGATAAAAGTAACTGAGATTTTGTTTTTCAATCTGAAATATTAATCAGACGACGGGATAAATCACAGCATGCAACAGTGGAACAAGTCTTAGATCCAAGAACTCGGATGATTCTGTACAAGCTTCTTAGCAGAGGAACGCTTTCAGAAATCAATGGTGCCATTAGTACAGGAAAGGAGGCAAATGTTTATCATGCCACTGCCAGAGATGGGTCGGACAAAGCAATAAAGGTAAAAAAAGTGTTTTGAAGAGGATATCCTGGGTTTACAGCAGAAAGAATTTCTTTTGTTTTATCGAATAATAATCTTGAAGGATATTTCTAAATGAGGGTACTTTTCATAACTTCTAGTCTTAGTTGTAGTGTTTTAGGAATTATTTAAAAGTTATATTTGAAAAAAAACAAAAACAAAAAAAAAAATATTATTATATACATACATAGAATCTCTCTATATATATTACAAACATGGCCGTTAATAATGTTGGATTATGATTTCTCTTTATTATAAAGCTGGGTCTCTTGGAACTTTGACTGCGCTTAAGTCAGAAACCACTGTATCGGTTATGGGTGATGTCAAGTACGATTGTTAGATCAAAGAAGTTCTCTGTACTGAAATTGTGCTGGCTTTTTATTGTAATGACTGGAACTGAAGTTATGAGGGCTGAAGTGATGTGTTTTGCTTTTGAGTTTTTGATTTCAGTATATATACAAGTAACTGTCAAAATAGAGTCATCCTATATTATTGAAAAGTTTGTGGTGTCCTTGGTTGCCAAGGAAACGGCCGCCATTTCGGATTTTGACCCAATTTTCAAAATCTATCTCCTCTCTTAGTTATGAATATAAGTTTGGCGAGTTTGGGACCAAAATGTTGACTTTCTGTTCTTTGCATATTCGGGTAGAATAATCATTTATCTACAAGCTTATGGCAAAAAAAAATGTCCATGTGACGTTTTTATGTTGTACTAAATATTTTGTAGGTGAGGGTGGGTAAAAACAGTCAAAATTTTGGCGTAAATTACGCTAACACCGACTGAGAAGATTGGCACTGAAAATCCCTCTAGCGACGGCTAATCACCAATGTGACAGCACAGTTCTTTTGCTTGGCTTTCGCCATATTTAAAAATACACCATTATAATAAAGGCCATATGTTTTGTAACGTCGAAGTGTTTTCCCGCCTAAATTCTCATGTACTTCAAGATATGAGCTTCTACTCATTGCAGTCTGTGCGTATCATGCGCAATGTAGATTACATGGTAATTGGACGAAAGAAATCACATTTTTATACCGTGCATGAAAATTTGTTGATGAAAACATGCAAATTTTTGCACAGTAAATGCATAGTATATTTGGAATTGAAAAAGCATCATTTCATTTCGTTAATGTGCTCATTGGCACTGAAACAAGATGCCAGTTGTGAGTCATGACGAGCGTAATGTCGCCATAGGACTTGTTCAAGGCGGGATGCCTTTCAGGGAAGTTGCCAGATGTCACCACACTTCAATCTCAAGATTGTTGCAACGACATGATGCCACCGGTAGTAGATGACCACAAGTGACAACGCAAATGCAGGACCGCCATATTGTGCTTACTCACTTGCGTAATCGGTTCCAAACGGCATATCAAATAGCCATCATCATTGTTGGCAATAGAGGCCCAGTGCACCCAAATACCGTCCACAACAGATTAAAGAATACAGGATTAAACTCTTTCCTATCTTATGTGGACCCTGTTCTTATTTCCACCCTGATGGACGTTTTCGAGTTTGGAGACTACGAGGAAAGCGATTTGCTCCAAACTGCGTCATGGAGGAGGCAGTGTTCACGTGTGGGGAGACATCACTTACTATCATCAGCCGCCTCTACACTTGTTTAGAGAACTGCTTACCGTCCAGGTGTACCGGAATGAAATCATTACGCCAAATGTCATCCTAACTTTCCAGGCGTATCAAGACCTCGTTTTCCAGCAGGACAATACTCACCCCCACACTGCCTGTATCACGATGGACGTTATTCAGCAACAGAACTTTGATCAGCTAGACTGGCCACTTGATAATTATTATTTGATTGAAGATCCTTTGCCTTTGTGTTAGTTCATTCTTATTCAAATGCACTTTAAGAAAAACATTGTTTTTTAATGTGAACGATTTAGGAATGATTTAAACGATTTTTTTAACTTGCCTATTTCAAATACAAAGAGAAGTAATCCAGTGGTGCATTTTACATGTGATGAGTATATATATCATCGGTGCCGCACGAAAGGCGGTTAAGGCCAGTTCACCACTTTTTCCGTGAGAGACAAAAAACTAATTTAAAGCTACTCAAGACGGTATCTCACCCAGAAAAAAAGTAGTAATTATCATACATTGATTTACTTGATATTGACACTGCCCTAGAGTGGTTTTCATGTTAATTTTTGTCCCTGAGGATACTGACATGTTTTTCGTGCCGGTTAGATTTGTTTTGTCTTTTTACGGGCCTTGTGACTTAAGATAAAAAAATGATTTATCAAACATGCCATTTTTATTCTAATTTGTATCTTATAGTTGAAGAGAGGAAACATCTAAAAAATACAGAAGAAAACCGTATCAGTATCTAGGCTTGGACAAAAACACCAGAAGAAGTTAGGAACAAATTTTGTGTTTAATTTATATCAAGATAATATCGTTATACTCATTAAAGAAAATAGCCTGAACGAAATGGGTCAGCAAATAAGGCGGGTTCAAATGTAGAGAAACTAAGGTCAAATACTTAAATCATCAGAAAGTATTAATCAGATTCTTATAACCGAACTTCAATGTCCCATAAAACAAAATGAATTTATACCATCTTTATTCATGCATACAATAAAAAAGAAAAAGACTTAAACTGTTGTCATATCTCTGGCAAATTAATGTAATGCATCATAAAAGCATAATAATCAATCAGAGTTACTGATTTGAGACTGCTGATCTTTTTATTTGGATTCTTCTATTTTGAGCTGGTTAAAATAAGGAAATCATTTCAGTTCTTTGATAGCAGATTCCTTCTTTTCATTAGAATAGAAGCCCATTGACCATTATCAGACAAATCAAGCTAAGAGTAAAGTATTGCCCATGGGATCGTACAACTCTTTAATGTGAGCAACTAATGTCTCACCAGCAAAACTACCAGTGGGGTCGCAAAACTTACCAATGTCGGCAACTGATGTCTCACCGGTGGGGGCACGCAACAACTCACCAATATCAACAACTAATGTCTCACCGGCATAGCTACCAGTGGAGTCATACAACTCTTGAATGTCAACAACTGATGCGTTACCAGCATAGCTACCAGTGGGGTCACACAGCCTCACCAATATCAGCAACTGATGTCTCACCAGCATACCTACCAGTGGCGAGTAACTCACCAATGACAACAACTGATGCCTCACCAGCATAGCTACCAGTGGGGTCATGCAATAACTCTTGAATGTCAGCAACTGATGCCTTATCGGTATAGCTACCAGTGGGGTCATACAAAAACTCACCAATGTCAGCAACTGATATCTCACTTTGGTATAGCTACCAGTGGGGTCATACAAAAACTCACCAATGTCAGCAACTGATGCTTTACCGGTATAGCTACCAGTGGGGTCATACAAAAACTCACCAATGTCAGCAACTGATGCCTTACCGGTATAGCTACCAGTGGGGTCATACAAAAACTCACCAATGTCCGCCACTGATATCTCACCAGCATACCTAGCAGTGGGTTCATTCAACAACTCACCAATGTCCGCCACTGATATCTCACCAGCATACCTAGCAGTGGGTTCATTCAACAACTCACCAATGTCAGCAACTGATGCCTTACCAGCAGACTTAGCAGTGGGTTCATTCAACAGCTCACCAATGTCAGCAACTGATGCCTCACCAGCATACCTAGCAGTGGGTTCATTCAACAACTCACCAATGTTTCTAACTAATGTCTCACCAGCATAGCTACCACTACCAATGGGGGCACACAACAACTCAACAAATACAGCTACTGATGTCTCACCAACATACCTACCAGTGAGTTCATTCAACAACTCACCAATGTCAGCAACTGATGCCTCACCAGTATACCTACCAGTGTGTACATTCAACAACTCACCAATGTCAGCAACTGATGCCTTACTGGCATACCTACCAGTGAGTTCATTCAACAACTCACCAATGTCAGCAACTGATGCCTTACTGGCATACCTACCAGTGAGTTCATTCAACAACTCACCAATGTCAGCAACTGATGCCTTACTGGCATACCTACCAGTGAGTTCATTCAACAACTCACCAATGTCAGCAACTGATGCCTTACTGGCATACCTACCAGTGTGTACATTCAACAACTCACCAATGTCAGCAACTGATGCCTTACTGGCATACCTACCAGTGAGTTCATTCAACAACTCACCAATGTCAGCAACTGATGCCTTACTGGCATACCTACCAGTGAGTTCATTCAACAACTCACCAATGTCAGCAACTGGTGCCTTACTGGCATACCTACCAGTGTGTACATTCAACAACTCACCAATGTCAGCAACTGATGCCTTACTGGCATACCTACCAGTGAGTTCATTCAACAACTCACCAATGTCAGCAACTGATGCCTTACTGGCATACCTACCAGTGAGTTCATTCAACAACTCACCAATGTCAGCAACTGATGCCTTACTGGCATACAATGGGGTACACAACTACCGATAATAACAGCCACTGATGTCTCACCAGCATACATACAAATGGGTTCATTCAACAACTCACCAATGTCAGCAACTGATGTCTCACCAGCATAGCTACCAATGGGGTCATACAACAACTTACCAATGTCAGCAACTGATGTCTCACCAGCATAGCTACCAGTGGGGTCATACAAGAACCCTTGAATGTCGGCAACTGATGTCTCACCAGCATGGCTACCAGTGGGGTCATATAACAACTCTTGATTGTCGGCAACTGATGCCTCACCAGCATAGCTATCAGTGGGGTCATACAAGAAGTCACCAATGTCAGTAACTGATGTCTCACTAGCATGGCTACCAGTGGGGTTGTACAACATTTCACAAATGTCAACAACTGGGGCCTCACCAGCATAGCTACCAGTGGGGTCATACAACTCTTGAATGTTAGCAACTAATTCTTCACCAGCATGGCTACCAGCGGGTTGTACAACAACACATCAATGTCAGCAACTGATGCCTCACCAGCGTTGTTACCGTGCAAAAACTAACGAATGTCAGTTATCTATCGTTCTATCCATCCATCTCTCAGTCCTTACATATTATCGATCTATTCACTCATCCATCGTTCTATAAAGACAATACTCTAGCTATCTATGATATGTGTTATCGGTGGTTCAATGGTAAGGATGTCAGCATCATATGTTAGTTCCGATGTTGGATTCCTTGGGGAAGACTTGAGACGTATTTCCTCACTTGACCCAGGTACAAATCTGTAAAAGGCTGACACACCGATATTTTTCATCAACAATCAATCTACTTCAATGATGATACAAAACAAACTGATGAACAATAACAAAAATCGTTCAATTGACCCATTTTTAACACACGTGAAGATGACTCAGATTTTTAACTCCTCAAAATAGCTGATTTTACGCTAAAAGCCAACACAAAATATGTTAATCATTTTTACCACTCTAAATTATGATATGGATATATCATCAGTTAGTTTAATGGTTAAAAAATCCAAGAATGGAAATAGAACTATGCAGTTTAAACATTTTGTAAATTTTGGTCTTGTCACTGCTTCACATATATATATATATTACTTACTTATCCTCGTGGTGCTTGGGCAGCACATAAGGCCGCATGGCTACACAGTGGATCGCCATTGAACACGATCAGATGCCAATTTTGTTATCTGCCCCCTCGTCCATCCCTGGGTCTTCATCTCTTTTCGATACTTCTCCTCCAGGATTCTAGCGGACGACTCTCTTCCTTGTTCTCTGAAGGCTATTTTAGGTGGCATCTGCATTCATCCTAAGGATGTGACTAGTCCACTTCCATCTTCTCTTCCTCACAATCTGGGATATTGACTCCAGTGATATTCTTTCTATATACACCAGACAACTTGTTTATTTTCTAGTCTATTTTGCATCACTGATCTTTTTTATGAATGGTAAATGATATGATTTAACATGGCCCTCAGCTCTTGTTGCCATTGATAGATTTCATGTTTAATTTTAATTAGCTGTATCTGGGGATCTGTATAAGACAACTAAAGGGAAAGATTTAGATAGCACAATGATCAGTAGATCATGCACGTCGTGAGAATGCAGTTGTCTCAAATGTGAAATTCAACAACTTTTCTTAGTAAACGTGTTATATTTACTAAATTTGTTTTACCTAGCAAAATGGAGTGAATCATTTCACATTGTTTACTTTCAGATATACAAGACATCTATTTTGATTTTTAAAGATCGCGACAGATATGTCACTGGAGAATTTAGGTATGTGAATTTTTTAAGATTTCATGTCGTTCATTAATTGGTTATTTTTTGTATCATTTTTCACTTACTCTTGACTCGTACGGACAAAAAGAAAAGGTGCTTACCGTATATCACCATTACAGGACTCAGCGGTATATAAGACCCCACTTTGTAGAGGAAAATCTTGTATCAATCATATACACGTCAGATAAAACGTGATAACATTTTAAATCAAAGCAAAAGCTCCTGATACGAGGTACCACAAGAGAAAATTTTGATTTCTCTGCAAGTAGTTTTTTGTGCCTAGGTTCATAAACTGTCTGGAAAGTTATGAACAAAACTTTTTGAATTTTAAAAATACATTTAGAAATTAAAATTTTTTTGAGAACCTGAAGTTTTTCAGACAGAAAATTTATTGGCGTCTTTCAATTCGACATAAATTGCATAATAGAATATGAAATAATAACAATAAGAAATGAGACATACTTCTTTTGCCAGCATTTTCAAACAGTACAAGTCATAGGGGGGAAAATGAAGCTGTAAATTAATTACTTTATGCTCTACACAAGGATGTGAATTTACACAAAAAATCCAAATCCTGAGATCGAAATCTGTAAATATATGGCTTAGAAGCATTTTTGATAAGCCATACGATCCAAAATTATAGACATAAACTCTTAAATTATTATTATAATTGTAGACAAGTACATAGAGAGGGGAGCCTAATTTTTTAAAGTAGAAACTACATACCTTAAAAACTATAGACATCGACGAAAATCAATTTCGCGCAAAAGCGGAGAAATTACAAGATATGGACGAATATTTGAAAAGTTTCAAGAAATGTCTTTTAAACAACTTAATAATTACGAAATCAAGAAAAAAACATGCATTATATTATATAGGTAATTTGATGTGCTGAATTCAAAAATGAGCTCAAATTGAAGATAAATTCTGCTCAATATACTAAGTTTTCCATTAACAAACTAAAATGACTTTTTTTAAAATCTGAAAGCAAAGTAAAAACAATTTCTTTGCTAGATGAAGATGACATACAATCATTTATATAATTAGAAGTATAATCAGAACATATAACACATTTCAGAAACCATTTAAGACAATATCAGTTTTACAAATGGGTCAAAATAAAAATTCATTAGGCCTACTCATATTTCTTTTTTTCCTCGGTAGAGGAGGTGCTGATGTTGACTCTGGCACATTATGCCCTAAATGGTTCAAATGCCTGCAATATAAAATATCAATAGAACCAAAGGAATTAATTGTTTCTCCATACAGAAGCTTTCTCGCTTTAATATGCTCATTAATTACAACTGTGCCTCCCGGAACAACAAAGTCTTTTGGTTTATCCAGAAGAATAGATCTTGTCAAGTTTAAGTTTGTCAGAGTATCTGACACTTTATCAAAGTTAACCTGCCTTGACAGGAACATTTGAAAAGCACTAGTTGTAATTGAAGTAGCAGTCTCCTTTTGCAGCATCTGTAATACGTGGCTGAATCCTACCAGGGGTAATATCGACAGCAGGAAACAGTTTCCTGTACCAGGAGGTCATCTAGCCACACAAAAAAAAAGAAAGAAAAGAGAATTTTTGTTGTAAAAATTTGTAAAGCTGTTCATTCATCATTTATTACAACTTGCGTGAGTCTAAAATTATGAGTGAAAGAAACAAAACATCCATTAATTTTTCATTTCTTTTTTCAAAACTCGGTACAGATTAAATTTAAAAGAAAACCCAATTACATTATTTATTATATTTCGATTTCCATTTTGACAAACCTACCATTCCATCTTCATTAAGGGGGAGGGGCGAATGTCATAGTCATATAGCGATACACTATTTTAAAAAAAATTCTTATATAAAATATTCAATTTCTCAAATTTGTGAAACGGAAGGCAAAATTCCTACTGGTTGAAATTTATTGAGTATGCTAGAAATACTGACTATAATAATGTAGAAGAAGTCTTAGGCCTATAACCTTCCCCTGTACCACTAGTACTAGTAGAACTGTTGTCAACGATAGTATCAATACCAAACATTCACTGTAAAACGCAGTTCTACCAATGCTGTTGATATGATATATTTTGTTAGATTATACCATTTTCAGTACAATTTTCACAACCTTTACATCATAAAATGCAATTTTTCATGGGTTAAAAAAGGAAAATAGCTATATATTTTTTGTATCATTATAATTTCAGAACCCGCCCTTCACCCTTAACAAATCAGTCTCAGCATCCATGTGTTGCTCATCTTTTATTTTCTTTCTTTTCTTACTTAGAAGTAAGATAAACGTATGCCATCGAAATAAAACATACTGCCTGACATGTGTTTATCTGCTCAATAGTTGAGCCTTCCTTGTTCCATAACAGGTCTATTTTTTCTGTCTATTCCTTGTGTTTGTCTTTTGTCTTTGTTCCTATGGGGCTTTCAATTATCTTGTGTCATTACATTAACTTCTGACATGCCCCTTGCCTCACTGCTTGTATTTATCTACGTCAGATTACTTCAGAGGCATACTATCTATTGTAATGTATTTATTTGTCAATGTTCAATGGTTGTTTAAAATAATACTAGGTTTAGATCTAGAGAAAATTGTAGAGGGAACGAGAACTGTCAGTGAATATGACTGCTAGTCATGACTGGATTCGTGCGAAAGACCTTGCTAATGAAACTCCTTTTTTAGGAGCGTAGTTAGCTCGGATTGGTAGCATGCTTTCTTTTCATGGCGAGGCGATGGGTGCCGAGACGCAGAGGTCGCGGGTTCGATCTCCATGGTGGCCTTGATTGTTTTGTGTCTATTCCTTGTGTTTGTCTCATCTTTGTTCCTATGGGGCTTTCATATTATCTTGTGTCATTACATTAACTAATTGCAATAGTAACTTGTTGGTTGAGTTGAGACGGGCAAAGTAGGTGGGCGCCTTCACCTGGTTTCCTTTCTCGTCAGAAATGTATATAAGTATAAACTTCATCTCCGTAAAAAAAATTAAAAGGATTCAGAATACTGTTTTTAAAAAGAGAGACAGACACACACACACACACACCAGAGAGAGAGAGAGAGCAGGGTCCCAGCCTCGGAAATATGTCGGATTTTTCATACTCAGGTCGGAAATTGATGTCTTGGGTAGGAAATCAAGCTAGGAAAATGGGGCTCAGGTGGTAAAACAGGGTTCCCATGCGTCAGGAAATCCTTGAAAGCTTAAAAAAACTGTTTCCCGGTCGAGAAAATACCTCTCAGGGAAATGATATATTGAGGACATGAGAGAAGATCAGGAAATCAAAGTCAAAGTAGACATGAACGATTATCGGCACCGCGAAATAGGAAAATGACAGAATAAGTTTGTGGACGATGAATCATCATTTTGTCATCCATTTCCGGTCATGCATGCTGTCTGGCGATTCTTTCATGTTGAAACTAAACGATTCTGATACCTTCTTTAAAATTGTAAAGTTTCACCGGGGAATTAGGCGAAACATGGCAAGAACATTAATACATTAACTTCATTAATAAAGACAGAACAAACACGTGACATTTCGGGTATAACCCTTCGTCAGACAACAAACGAGAAATATCTAGAATCTAGATCTAAGTACTACCTCAGGCATCACACAATGTGATTTCAGAAGAAAAACAGAAAGGAGGAAGAAAGAAAGAAAAAGACAGTGATGATAAGAAACGTAGTAGAGAGGTGTGAAGAATGAGCGAGAATGAAGGTTCAGATCTAGAATGAAATAAAAATATGAAAATAAGTAAGTAATAAAAGATGAGAAGGAGACGAATAGAGAGAGAGAGAGAAAAAAAAAGAAAGAAAAAAGGCAAGAAGAAAGAACGGGGGAGAGAGGTGTGAGTATGGGAAACGAACGAAAAAAATAGTATAACTATAAGACTAGATCTGTATCTCACTGGGTCTAGAAAAAGAAGAAATGGTAGAGAATGAATGAAAGGAAGTATAAATGAAGGCAAAAATTTACACTGAAGGCGCGAAATGTATACAAATTACAAATGTATCGATGCAATAAGGGAACAGAGTAAACAACTTATCTGAAATTTCAAAAAATGCCAGTTGGCACTTACTGATGCTTTCCAAGTTATCAAAGTCTTAAGTATTTTTGGGAATTAGTATCGGATTTCGACACAAAGTTTTCAATACTTTCTTTAGTTTTAGCGCCTATACCAATACCATGAACTGACTATCTATGGCCCAGCCTCGTCTTTTACTCTGGATAGATTAAGAATGCCGTGTCTGTTATAAAGCCGATCGCGCACGTTGTTGTATGGTTCGGGTCAAAGGAAGAGAGACAGAGGGCAATGTGCATGTTTAAGTCCGATCGCGCACGCGTGTGTAAGAAGGCTAGACAGAGAATGTTTGTGTGTGTTTAATGCGACCGATCACGCACGTGTGTATTAGTATTACAGAGAGATTATATATGGAGGGTCGGGAGTTTACGGATGACCGAAAGACAATGCAAGTGTTTAGTGTGAATAGAGGAGGTTGGATGATCGAAGGGATATCATGCACGCACGGCCTGATAGCAGAATAGAGGTGGGGGGGAACGGATAGGGTGAAGCAAGTCAGTGTGAAAACATATGATGGCAAAACAAGAGGCGACTGAGTCTGGCATACCCCATGATACGGTATCGGAAGAAAGAGAGAAATAGCGAATGTGTATTCCACTACAATGTAGACATAGGTGGGGAAGGGTAGAAGAACCGGTAAGAAGGCAATCATGTACTATACTAGATTTAGATCTGGATCTAGATTCCGGTTTTATTGAAGAAAGAAAGAGGGGGTTGCCAATATAATGGAGATTTTTTTACTAGGGAGGGGGTGGTTAGATGTTTTACGTTGCAGTCAATTAAAAACTAGATCTAGTTTTTAGTTTTTGATCCTGAGAAAGAAAAAGAGAGAGACTGATGGGGGGAGGGGGGTGCTGGCAAAAAGACGAGAGGAAGATTTATAATTGGTAGAGTTCAATCAAGTTATAGAAAAAGCCTACCAAACCTCATTTTCTTCTCGGTAGACTGAGAAAGTATCTGTGCGTGTGTTTAGGCTATGATATTGTCACTCTTGTGTTTGATTTATTTTTCGAAAGGAGAATTTAAAAAAAATTTTTTCTCATTTTTGCAGTTTGCGTGTTTTGTGAAATGATAGGGGTAGATCTATCACTACTAGTACTAGATCTATCAGCTATCAGACATTTTTTTCTCCCAAAAATGTGGGAAAATGCTGAAATATTATTATTAATCCAAAGTGAAACATTAAAGAAATGTGTGATCACTTTTCATTTCATTGAGATTGAATTAAAAGTCATTCATTTATGATTTGAATTGACAATTTCTAATAATTCATTGAAATTGGAATTATTTACGCTAGTCCTCCGTTTTTTGGCGCCGGGAGAGTATTTAATTTCTAGGTAGGGTTTTTTGTGTTCAGGTAGGAAAATTTCAGTTCATTATTTGCTGGACACCCTGGGAGAGGCAGACAGACACACACATACCAGAGAATGATGGTGATAGACACAACATACTGTGACATATACCAGAGAGAGAGATGTATGGGTTCAGATGCCTGAGATGATCTTTTCTCCAGGATGTCCTGTCCTGGCATTTTCTGTTTCTTTCCAAAAGAGTTAAATTTCTATGTTTTAATGCCTGTTTTATATCTTCTTCCCACTTTCTCCGAGGTCTGTCTTTTGGTCTTTTTACCTTGGGCTTTAGCTCTGTATACTGATTTAGCTATTCTATTGTCATTCTGTTTTCATGCCCAAACCGTCTCAATTGACTTATTTTTATCTTAGTTTTTATGTCATCTGCTTTGGTGTGATCTCTTATTGTTGTGTTTCTGATTTTGTCTCTTTTAGTTTTCCCTACTACTACTCCTCTTCTTAGATGTTTTATTTCAGCTGTTTGTACTCTACTGTCTAAGGTACAGGTTTCACTGCCATAGAGTAGAATAGGACAATAAACTGTGTTGTAACTGCCATTTTGGATTTTGTTGACAATTCTTGATTGCCTATAAATGCTATATTATAATTCATTGCCTTTTTGATTCTCTGGCTGATTTCTTCTCTTAGTTTTCCTTCTGAGTTAATCATTACTCTTAGGTAATTGTAGCTTTGAACTTGTTCTAAATTCTCCCTGCCCAATTTAACATTTTGTGTTTTAGCTTACCTAGTTACTAGCATTTTTGGGGGTTTCTTTGCATTTTCATTCCTCTTTTATTTAGTTCCTTGTTCATTATGTTGATTTTCGACTGAAGGTCACTTTCTGATTTTCGAAACAGAACTAAATCATCAGCAAAGAAAGCATTGATACATTTACTGGTTTGAGCTTCCACATACCTACATTCATTTTCTTCATTTTGTAGGAAGCCTTGCGACTGAATCCATAAATGTGATAAACAAAAGAGGACTTATTATACAACCCTGTCTTACATCTACATCAAATTCTTCTGATATATTCCAGCTACTCTCACTGTACATGTTGGTTTATTGTAAAAACTTTTAATAGCTTTTGTTAAATTTTACTCTACATTGTGTTCTTTTAAGGAATGCCATACTCCGTCCCTCCTCACAGTATCAAATACCTTTTCCAAGTCAATAAAACACAGGTGCAAGTCAATGTTTCTCTCAAGGAATTATTCTATTATTTGTCTAATTGTACATTCCTGGTCTAAATCCACTCTGATGTTCTTCAATCTGATCCTCTACTCTTTTCCTTTGTCTCATCTCCAGGATCCTGGCATACACTTTTCCTGTTACACTAAGTAGTGATATCCCTCTATACTTTAAGCATTCCATAGTTGATCTTTCTTATGTATTGGTACTAACGTTCTCTTTTTCTAGTCGTCTGGCACCTGTTTTGACTTCCATGCTTGTTGGCATATTGCATTAGTAGTTTGTCTGCCTCTCTCCCCCTTGGTTTTTCATCATTACTGTATAAACTTGATCTGCTCCTAGGGCCTTTCCTAATTTCACTTTTCTTATAGCTGTTTTGAGTTCTTCCATTGAGATATCTACATCTTTCAGGATCTTGTTACTCTTACTAATTAGTTTGTACTCCTTGTTTCATATGTAAATTATGTAATGGTTGAAAATACTTTCTCCATGTTTTCATGGTTTTTCTGTCTTCTTTCATTATTTCTCCTTTGGCATTCTTATTTTGTCATATTTGGCATTCTTTAGTCTATCTCATCCTCTTCATTGTCCCCCAGAACAGCTTTTGATTTCCTTGATAGCTTTTTTGGAAGTCTTTGTCCAAACTATTCCCATTGTTTCCTGTTTTGCTTTCCTCACTTCCTCTTTGGCGATAATTCTTTTACTCACATAATCTATCCTCGTCTGGCCTCCTTGTTTGCAAGTATTACTTCCAGGCGTCCTTGTTTTCTTTATATTGGTCTTGACACCATGCTGTTCTTTTTCTGTCTCCTTTAATTTGTTTCCTATCACAGACCTCTTCATTATAACTGTTGTGCTATCATTCAGATCTATCTGCCTTTCACTGATAAATCTTTTTATTCTGGATTGGTACATATGTTTTACTATTGGTTTAGTTAGTTCCTCTATTTTGAGTTAAGTACGTTTCTTCTATTTCCCTTTCACTTTGTATTGTTCAGTCAGTAATATCATTTTGATAATCACTAGGTGAAGGTCACTAAATATTTTAGTTCCTCTGTTCCTCTACTGTAAAAAGGAGCTGCAAACTGTTATGTAGTCTTATCATGGACTTTTCATACCTGTATTCATTTACTCTTGTATATTTGTGGATATCTTTATGAGGAAAAAAATGTGTTAGCTATTTTCACATTATTCTTTAGGCAAAAATTTATTAGTCTCTCTCTGTTTGGATAAGTTGTTTCTCTTTCTTTACCTATTACTCCTGACAATTCGTTATTGCGTGCTCTAAGCGTTTAAATCTCCTAAAACCGTTAGTTTCTGTTTGTGTTTAAGGTTCTCTGCAGCTATTTGTAAATCATTTTAAGATATCTTTTTCTTCTTTAGGGGCGTCCTCGTTTGGTCCATAAGCTATTAATAATTTAATTTCTCTTCCTTTTGGTTTAATGTTTTCCTCTAATAGTCGGGCTTATAAATTTATGACTCTCTAGCAACTTTATTACCTTTTGTGTTAGAGTTCGACGCTGTGGTGTCATTGTTCAAAACGGTGTTCACTCAAATTTATTCCGTTTCTCGAGGATAAAATTTTGCCACTGCCTTGTTAATAACGCCAACAGAATCGAACTGTTGCTGTATTACATATAGGTTCTGTTTGTTGCTGGTTAAACTGATATACATTGATGATGAGTGTCGGAAATGACCTTTGATATCTAGATTCAGTGAAAGCATTCATTCTGTGTTCTTATGCTGAATCTCATTTTAAGAGCATTTTAAACTGATCTTTACATCTCATCGATAATGTCTAAAATGACTTTTAAAGAAATCCTTGAATGTACAAAATGTATTATTTGCAAGACCTGTAAATGTAAACTTAGAATGTCCTACCAAACAAAATGCTTCAAAGTTCAAGGGTACAAAACCTTCCAAATTATCATACACAAATTTCTTTGCCACACGACAGAAGATGAGTTAAGAGTAGCCATTTTATCAATGGATGAAGGAGATAATCTTGTAACAATACTAAGGCAGCATGCTGCCATATGGCACAAATCATGTGGGTACAAGATTAAACAACACCAAATTTCAACGGTTGATGAAAAAGATGTCTGAAAACTCCTCCTCTGACACATTTCTTCATTCTGACTAAACTGGCTATGAAGCACAAACATGTAGACGTCGTCTTCTACATCCAGCGTTGAATGTTCAGCAATAGAAACTAACACTAACAGAGCAAAAAAAATTCTGTGAAAGGTGGAAGAAGATAGAAATGAACTGCATTCTGTCATGACTTTAGAGGTAAGCGACAAGGTAAAATGATTGCAGAGAAAACAAAAGCCACAAAGCTACTGGCAAAATTTACACATGACGATATGGTTGTGCAAGAGGCTCATTATCATCGAAAATGCCTGCTAACTTTGTGTTATAAAGTAAGGGACAGGCACGCTATCATACCGGATATACACCAAGTTGAAAATGCTGTTCTAACAGAACTTGTCGTTTTTTTGGATGAGGGCGCTTCAAAGGACACGGCAAGAATTTACAAACTTGCGACACATTGGGAAAATGTGCAATGGGCGTTTAAAAGGATATAGATACAAAAATAATGGAGAGAATACATACCACCCGTTTGAAAGAAAGGCTTTGAACAACTTCCAAATCTTCAGGAGACAAGCCAAGGTAGATATATTTTGTTGTATTTCCAAGATGATGTTCATAGTTTGATGAAGACAGCTTTAGAAACCCAACAATAGCAACAAAAACGACTGAAAGAAAGCCGACGACATTTTTCCCCTGTCCGCCCTTAGTTCCACCGCCATCCCAAATCTCCACTCCTCTTCCCTTGCCTCATCCCCTCTCAAATTATTTTTCTATTTCTTCTATGGTCACATGGCAACATCAAAGTGTTAACTTTATCGATCGATAAATTGCTATGGAATCACGGGGATGGATTGAACCTGTGTCAATTTTATTTATATCTCTGTCAATTTATTGCACCTACAGTGTATTGTTATGTAAAAATGTGTACTTAGCAGGAATGTATTACTACTAGTCACCACCGTTAGTCAAAAACTTGGGTCCTATACGCGATGATGTACGGTAAGGTAATTATTTATTTTCAGAAGTGAAAAAATCAAATATGTTTGTGTGCACTTTAGATAAGACACAGGCATACTTTTGCGTAATGATTTTAGTAAAAAAAAATTGCGTCTAATAGTCCTATACGCTGTAATATACGGTAGGATTTATGTTTATTGTTTTCAACCGTAAACAGCATCTGTTGCTTCATGATCTTCAACTATCCAAAACTTAAGTTTTTTCCATTTTTGTCCACTCTTTTGCTTATTTATATTTGAACTTAAAAAATGTTTGCCATTTATTTTCAAACAATTTGCCTTGGTGGACTTTATGACTCAGTTGGTTACGGTCCAACTGCCATGTTTAAACTCTCTGGTCCAGGTATGGTTTTTCCTGTTAACCCAGCAGCAAAAGTGATGTTTAAATCTATTTAGACTTGGCAAAAGTAAAGATAGTATGGAAAGTAACGTATGCATATTGTGCTCTATGCAAGAGAAAAAACAGGAAAACTCAAGACTCCTGATTGCCCTACCTTCAATAGTTTAACATTAAGTATCAGACTTATTTAACTCAGCTAATTGTTGAATTAGCTCATCATTTTCATTTAATAATCAAAAAATAATTGTAATGTCGTTTTCTTAGATGTAAGATAACATTGATAAAAACTTTGCTCAGCGTGGTATAATTTCCGCTCGTTTTGATCATTTATCAACATTACATTACAAACTTCAATCATCAATTCATGACAGATTTAGGCATGGTTACTGCAAATCAAATCCAAGAAAGATGGTTCAGTTATGGGCTGAAAAGAAATGCGAAATCTCAAGGTAAGTTTTGTTCTTGTATGGTTCTATGATGATCCAGGAGCTTAGTTGCCTGTTACATTTCGTGTGTCTTTAGCTTGTAGTGTAGTGCGACGGTGTAGATCTGACTTACTAACACGCTTATAGGAATTGGGCAAACGCCCTAGAGTCTCTGGTGCTATTGATGTATTTTTCTTTGTTTCAGTGTGAACCCTCATTTAAGAGGATTTAGATTACTTAAGCGGACTCAAAATAGAATACTAGCAAACTCACCCCACAGCAGCATTTTTGTCTTCACCAAACACTAAACTAACACTAAACACATATGAATGCTTCAAAACCAGGAATCAATGAAATCAAATCTTGTAAAGCAATTGGGAATTATGTTTCACATTATGATCCTCCATTGGCAAGATGTACACCAATTTGAGCATAAATATGCAGAGTGGTTGATGGTACTGAAGGTGGTGATGATGTTGATACTATCAAAAGGTAATGATTTGTTAATGGTATATGAAGTGGTGATGACTTTGATGATGCTGAAGTGATGATGTTGTTGATAGTAAAGAAAGTGGTGAGGATGTTATTGATACTAAAGTAATGATGTTGCTGATGGTACTGAAGGTGGGTGATGATGTTTATGGTACTGTTGTGGTGTTAGTAGTAATGTTATTGATGGTAATGAAGGTGACGATGGCTATAGGTGGTATTGAAGATGGTGATATTATTGATGGTGCTGAAAGTACTGATGTAATTCAGGGTACCAAAGATAATGATGATGTTGATGGCACTGAAGGTGATGTTGTTATTGATGGTACTGAAGGTGGTGATGATATTGATGGTACTGGTGACGATTTATTGATGGTACTAAAGGTGGTGATGGTGGTGATGGCACTGAAGCTGGTGATGATGTTGATGAAGCTGGAGATGGTGATATTATTGATTTTTACTGAAGGTGCTGGCGTTATTAATGGTACTGAAGGTTGTAAATAATGATGCACAAACCGCCTAAGAACCGGTCTTAAAGCGAGACAGAGGCAGCGGTTTTTAGGGCAGACTGAGTTCTAAGGTGAACTCTACCATGCCTTGTATTTTTGTTTCATTATTCATATATTTTTTACCTTAAAATTGGTACAGACCCCAATAGATCAGCAGTTTGCTTGATATCTAGAGAATTGCCTCAGTATAGGCATTATGATATTATTTGATAAGTCTGAAGCTCTGTTGAAATGATGTATTTAAAAATATGCAGTCTTTGCAGGTAAATAGATCTAGCTTCCAGCGAACTGAGCCAATGAATGAAAGTTTTATGACTATTTATTAACTATGACAAAACAATATAGCAATTTGTGTGATCACTTCCATACATTTGAAAAACACTTTGTGATTGGTTATTCATTTTTAAGCGAATTAAAAGGGGAAAGTTGATTACAAATCCAAAACTGGCCAGATAAACTCATAATAAGAAGGTTGTCTTAACTCTGTCTGTGATAGTGTAATGTGAGCCACGTAATTGCTTCTTAACCCCATGTGTGATGTTGTAATGCGAGCCGCATAATTGTCTTACCACCCACATCTTGAATGCACAGCTAATGCACTTTTGATCACATCCCAAGACGCAAGGTATGGTCATGCAGCCTGGGCAGGTGGTGAGTCTTTGTCATATCTGTCATTCGGCATCCTGCGACTCTTGTTAAAAGTTTGTTTATTGCCTACTAGTGTCTGGAATGATGAAACAGACCTCCCACTCGTCTTTCGGCGGATTCACGTGCAACCTATAAAAATATAGGAAATAAAAATAAAAAATAAGTAAGTAATAAAAGATGAAAGAAAGAGGAGAGAGAAAAAAAGAAGGAAAGAAAGAATGAGAGAGAGGTGTATATGGAAACAAAGAATGGGAAGAGGCAAGATTAGACCAAGTCAGGAAGGAGAAATAATAGAAGAATGAAAGGAAATAGATCTATCAACAGGGCAAAAATATTGGATTTTATTACTTTTACTTTTATTACTTACTTATTTTTATTTCATTCTATTTTTCTAGATCTGAACCTTCCATTCTCGCTCCTATATTTTCCTTTTCTTTCTTATTATTATCACTGTCTTTTTTTCTTTCAGTTCTTCCTCCTTTATGTTTTTCGTCTGACATCACACTGTGTGATGCCTTAATTAGTGTTTAGATCTAGATTCTAGATATTTCTCATTTGCTTCTGACGAAGGGTTATACCCAAAACGTCACATGTTTGTTCTATCTTTATTGGTTGAGTTGTCATTTATTGTCGCTTCTCACCTGACTTCACTCAACTGTGGCTCCTTTGTTTTGGTAATGTTATTAATGGTACTGTAGCGGTTAGCTAACAGAAAAAAAAGTTGAAGATGATCGCTTTGGATTTTGTGTTGTTTTTTTATGCCGTTGGTTGTAACAACCAGAAGTCTTTTAAGTCAATGAGAAAAAGGCACAACATGTAATGACATCACAAGATGCAACATGAAGAGTTTCATAATTAGTGTGATGCAGTGCGATGATTGCCACTAGCTCCCCCCAGCACAGGCATACACTGTCTTGTAGATGTTTGGGATCTCGTGCACGTCCAGCACGCGTCTGTTGTCACAGGGAGCGCTGTTTGTTTGGGCTGTGGTGGATTTTGGGGCCTTGTCGCTAGGTTGATTTTGGTGGTCGCATAGTGCTGGTGGCTATGGGGATCGGAAACGTGCACTGGTTCCGTTTGGTCATGAGCAGGCTTGAGGCGATCTATCCATATCGTTCATGTCGTCCTCCGTTCTGATGAACGTCTTTGAAGATTTCACGACCTGAAATGGTCCTGTATAAGGATCGTCAGTGGCCTACGGTAGGTGTCGTTCCGAACAAACACGTAGTTGGCCTTGGTTTGCCAGCCTGGCACGACAGAGGTTTGTTTGCCATGTCAAGATGCTGGGAGTGACTGTTAGAAGATCTGGTTCTATCAACTTTTCTCGCTTGTTTTAGAAATGCATCCGCTGACCACGAAGAGGTGCTTTCATTGACGAATTCGCCTGGAATTGTAAGTGGTTCTCCGTATACGAGCTCTGTGATGGATACTCCGATGTCCTTTTAGGCGCTGTTCTGGGACCTAGCAAAACCCACGGCAGTTCGTCTAGCCAGTTTGGATGTGTGAGGCGAGCTTTAAGGGACGTTTGAATGATCGGTGGAACCTTTCCACCATCCCATTAGATTGTGGATGGTACGCTGTGGTTCTATGGATGCAGGGGCCGAGATGGAGACGTACTTCTGTCCAGAGAGAGAAGTGAACTGTGGTCTGCGGTCGGATGTGACATCCAAGGTGTTCCAAACCTCGAGATCCAGCCATGGATGAGGACCTTTGCGCAGTCTTTTGCAGTGCGTACTCCTTCAATAATGGAAAAGGTGAGTGTATCCATCTGATGGTGGTAGGGGCCGACCAAATCCACATGGATATGACTGAAATGTTTGGCAGGAACCTTAAATGGAACAAGTGGTGCTTTGACGTATGTCTGGACTTTTGATCGCTGGCAAGGTAAACACTCGCTGGTCCATTTGTTTATTTGTCGTCTCATATTAGGCCAAGACCTGTCGGCTATTAATTTTCTGGTTGTGTTTCGTCCGGGGTGGGATAGATTATGGATAATTTCGAAAACAAATCTTCTGAAAATTTTCAGGAGCGATCGGGCAGGCCTTTCCTGTCGATGTGTCGCCACCGTAGTATAGAGTCCTCCAACTACAATCGGCATAGGGATTATTTGGAGGCTTGAGGTAAAAGCAATGTGGTAGGGAGTGGTATCTTCCTCACTTAATTGGGCTTTTTGACATAGCTGTGTAATCTAAGCCAAGGGTCACATTGCTGATCCCAGCTCTAGACAGACAGTCAGCTACCGTGTTAGACTTTCCGGAGATATGGCAAATGTCCATGGTAGAGATTAGGAAATAAATAGTGAAAGCGTTGTTGCCGGGCGTTGCAGGGATCAATCGTCTTTGCCATTGCATCAGCGGCGGTTTGTGATCGGTATAAATCGTAAACTTTCTGCTTCCAAACAGAAGCTTGAAAGTGCCTGATGGCTAAGTACAAAGCGACAAATTCTCTTTCATATGTACTGTATTTCTGTTCCGGTGGTTGTGGTTGGTGGCTGAAAAAAACCCTAACGGTTGCCATTTACCATCCACAAACTGTTTGAAAACTGCTCCCAGCCAGGTCGACGCATCGGTTGACAGGGCAATGGGTGCTTCTACCTCGGTGTGCTAAGATGGCAATTTGGGAAGCGTTGTTTGCTCTCATCAAAAGCCATGGTCATCTCCGTGTCCAAATGAGTTTATGGTTTTTGTTTCAGGGTCTTCATTGATTGATAAAGGGGGTGCATGTGTGGGATGAAGCGGTGATAAAAACTTATCATCCCTAGAAACTCTTGCAGGCCCTTCACAGTTATTGGTTTGGGAAAATTTGTTATTGCATTTACCTTATCTGGATGCGGGATTGTTCCAAATTTTGTCACTTGATGCCCAAGGAAATCTATTGTAGAAGTCAAACATGGGATACGTCACCATATTCTCCAGGTGTATAACCAGGCCAAAATCGCTGAGTCGTTGAAAAACTTCTCTGAGATGAAGTTTGTGCTCTTTCTCGTTTGGGCTGCTCACGAGGATATCGTCCAAATAAATGAATGTGCAGTTCATGTCCTGGAAGAGTGTGTCATCAGACGTTGGAAAGCTAGGGCTGAGTTCTTTAACTTAAATGGCATTGTCAGGAACTCAAATAGGCCAAAGGGAGTTATGACTGCAGTTTTGGGCACATTGTCCAGGGTGGACGGGGATTTGTTGGTACCCTCGAACAAGATCTATCTTTGAAATATATTTTCCCTGCCAGTTGGGCAGTGAAATCATGTATGTGAGGATTGGGTGGCGATCTGGGGTTGTCTTGTCATTGAGGGTGACGATAGTCTCCACAGGGCGCCAACTGCCATTCGACTTGGGCACCATGTGTAAGGTGGAAGCCCATGGGCTGCTTGATTTCGAACAATGCCCATCTTTCCATTTCGCTGAATTCATTTTTGGCAGCAGGCAGTTTCTCCTGCGTGAGTCGTCGGAATCGTGCAAACACAGGGAGACCCGTGGTGGGAATATGGTGACGTATCTCATGTTTGACTTCTTCTGTGGAGAATGTTGGTTGTAGAGGATTTCTTGAAAGTCGTTCAGAATTCTCCTAAATGGGTTGGACGTAGTTTCAATCATGGCTAGTTGTTGTGTTTCAATCGTTCGGACTGAACACAGTGATGAAACATAAAAGTCGGCCTCAATAAGACGTCCACGACGGAGATCCACCAGCAAGTTGTGAGCACGTAAAAAATCGGCACCAAGGAGAGGGTGTTTGACGTCTGCGATGATTAAACGTGCTTGGTACAGACGGTTGTTGATATCCAATGACACGCTACGCGAGCCGTAGGTTTGGATATTTGTCCCGTTTGCTGCTTGGAGAGGTGGGTGGAAAGGGCCATTGCGTTTGTCAAGCCAAGTTGCTGGGATAACGGAGACCTGCGCACCGGTGTCAACAAGAAACTGAGAGCCGGATCGTCCATCTGTCACAAAAAGTTGTTTGCTGCCAGGGCCAACGCATGTGACGTTTATTGTTGACCTTGTCGATCGTTTCCCTGCTGTTTGTGGCTGGATTTTTGTCAAGGGGGTAGACATTTTTTTGCATCTTTTCCATATTTACGATGGTACCAGCAAAGCATAGGTTGGGGTTCAGTTGGGTGCTTTCCTGGTGTGTCTGTCTTTGACTTGATGCACACTGTCAAAATGTGTTGACATAGAGATAAAGAATTGATCTGCCTCTTGAGCTAGGAGTCTTGGGTTTTGTTTGGAAGCAGAATTTGCGAGGGGTGCGTGGTTTCCCAGAAGAGCGAGCATCTTGTCCATCAACACCGAGGGTTTGTTGTCGCCCAATCCATGTAAATTGAAAAGAGTGTGAGCTCGCTCCTTTTCAGTCATTTGGTAGGCTGACAACAAGAATTGCTTAATAGTGTCATACTTGTTGACCGATGGAGGGGCGGTCAGGATTGACAGTGCACGGTTCGCGGTGTCTGTAGCCAGTGCTGCAACCACATGATAATATTTGGTTTCGTCCGCCATTATACCGCGCAAGGCAAACTGTGCCTCGGCCTGGGAGAACCAGGCCGCTGAACTGATAACCAAACTGTAACAATTTTAGCCATTAGCTATTATATTGATGTGAATAATAGAGGTGAAAAATCAGTCTCACTTTGTTGATTCTCAATGGCGGTTAGCTAACGAAAAAGTTGAAGACGATCGTTTGGATTTTTGTGTTGTTTTATTTGTTAGTAGTAACAACCGGAAGTTTTTTTTTAAGTCAGTGAGAAAAAAAAGCACAACATTTAATGACGTCTAGACACAATATAAAGAGTTCATTATTAGTGTGATGCAGTGCAATGGTGCCACAGTTACCTTATTATTCTCTGTTTCCTGTTGAAGAAGGAGCATGCCAATGCACCGTTGCATCTAAAATGAAGATTTGTTACGTTTGAACCTAGACCATCATCAGCCCTTTATGTGAAAACAAGTGTTAAGTTTGTATTGGTTATGGCGGTGCCTGTGGTATGGCGAAGTGATAAAAAGGAATAAAACTGCAGAAGGATGATAATTAGTGAAGTGGTCAAAGATACTCAGATAAGTCATTTAAGGGGGGGGGGGGGGGGGGGGTGCCATTTTTGCTGAAAATGGGACAAATCCAGTCTATCACACTAGTGGATAGAGCAGTTCATTCTCATCATAATGATATAAAAGAAGCTCAGTATCGATTCTTTGAATTTATAGGAATTTTTTAGAAACGATTTAGGCTTATCTTTCAAAACAGCTATTATACAATAAAAGCCAGAAATATTATCTAAAGTATGGCAAGTTGGTACTCATTTTGATCACAATAAACGCTATCCAAAACAAACTTACTTGAGGATCTGTTATAAATATTGCCGTAGATCAGCCGGAAGATACGGAACACATTCACCTTTCATCAAAAGGCACCATCTCAAAATGAGTAAAAAGGTGCTGGTGCACTTGAAACAGTGTCAATAAGAAGTAATTGAGAGCATCTTAATGTTTTATGATGTTTTAAAGTGTTATCCTACTCTTTTCTTAGGTTTATGGGAGAAACTAATTAACAGAGGGGAAAAACCGTTTCGATGAAAAAAAAAGCGGCCTCTTGGACGGAGACCAATCTACTACAGTATTTCATTGACAGAGGGAAAATTTGGTGTGGATGTTGTTAGTGGGGGAAGACAGACAAGGGTCTTCTTATCGCTCTGTTTGGAATACGGTGGCGGATTTAGTTCTGGAAAAATTTATTTTCACGTACAATATTTTTGTATATCGACAGTTGTTGTCTTGATTTGCAAAAATTATAAAATCTTAGATAATCAATCAAATCGATCTGATCAAATTTATATTGCGTGTATCAAAAAGATGTGTGCCAAGTGTGAAACAAATTTGTCGAGAAAAAAAATAAAAGCCTTTCGATATTGAATTGGTGAAAACAGTGGGGCAAAATTCCAAGATGCCCGCCGTTTCCATGGCAACTGGAAGTGTACAAAAATCCCCCAACGACATATTTCAACTCAGTACACCCCCCCATTACACCTATACATAAGTTAAATTGATAGAAACAAACAACAAAACAACAAACAATCAAACTACAACAATGACAATCTAAGAAGTCACATTGAGTGGTTACCAAAGTGACAACATTCTTCTGGTTACATTATGAATACGTAATCAGTGTCTTTCCCCGAACACAATGTCGGACCTGGTTTGCTACCTGTACAAACTAGGGACCTCGCGATCCCCAGATCCTGCTGCCTTGCAGGCTCGGTCTTCGCTGACCAAAGGCTTAGGGAGTTAACCCTGAAGAAAACAATCTGCTGCCTTGCAGGTGTTTCTACAGATTGTTGGGAATTTATGATGATTAGAATTTGAGGTTTAGATTGATGTTTTAATTGCCAGAATCAGCATGTCTGACCTGATTACACATATGAAACAGACAGTATTTTGCCATACTCAGTGTTATGTACTTTAATTTTCAACATAACACACTCTTAAGTTGTTGCTATTTGTCAAAATAGCAAAATTTTACTTTCGAACAAGATTTTAGATGTCTGATTTTAAATACAATATGTATTTCGTTACACGTCGAATTCTGAATCAAGGGTTTAATTTTCGTCAATTTGAGATGGAGTATTCAATAGTCACTCTAGGGAAATTTTTATATGAGTGTTGTGTCCTTCTTCACTATTCAAATAATCATAACGACAATACAAGGATTGTTTTGTTAATCTGTTGGTTTGGGTATAATTAAACACCAAAAGAATAATAAATTCAGAAAATAAAAAGCTTTACATGTATAGTACTAGTAATTATCATACTTTTCATAGTCTTAACGCTATGTATTACAAGACGCTTGGACATAGGCGGTTATAGATTCGCTTCCTGACCCGGAGCGATGAGCTTGTAGAAATACGACACATTTATGTTTAGAGCTTTCAAAATTGAGGCTTCTAAGCACATAAGTCATTTTTTCTACACCTACTCAAAATGTATTTCTCCAAAACTTAATTCTGGGCATCGGAATGATATTTTAATCCAAGTGATTAAAATCATACAGATATCAGTATTGTAATAAAGTATTTATTAGTTTTTCGTCTACTGTAAAATTTTACTCGGCAGACTTACGTGATTAGAGGAATTACACTGGACAATTTATATTTATATAGTATGCACATTTAATTTGTATTTTATAGTGTCTCTTAATAGGATGCTTTCCTGTGCATGTCGCCTTTTAATGGTGTAAAATAAAATTGTGTGTATATGTGTTTGTCATTTAATTACAGTGTATGTTAGTTTGATTATACATTGTTGAGGAGATATGATCAGGTATAAATAAGATATGCTCATAATCATAATCTTTGAAACAATGTTATTGTCATAAATCTATTTTTTCCACCCATGCCGATCTTAGAAAAGTTGTATGAATCAGCCTGCAAAATATTTGCGATGTTCATTTTCTTTCTTTTTCTATTTGTCTTTTCTTTTCTTTTTTTAATCAAGTGTCATTCTTTTCTTGCATAAACCTCATGCTCTTCATTTCTCTTTGTGGCAGGTTGCACAAAGTGGGAATCTCATGTCCAGAGCCAATTCTTTTAAAGAACAATGTCCTCTTGATGGGTTTTATTGGCGAGGACAGAATGTAAGAAGATTTTTTTCCAGATGCTATTTCATGGATCTGTCAACATTAAATTTTGTGAATTTGAATCTCAACAAAGACCAGTTTGATAGGTCACAAATAAAACTTTGTGTGTGTTGTTTAAGATTGCTCTGAACTGAAAATTAGATTTTGTTTTAAGTAAAAAGACGTGTTTGTTGTCCATAACTATCTTCGAAGTTGAATAAAAAGAATTATCTTACTATGGTCAAAGAACAGAAAATGTTTTTGGCAACCATATTGTTATATGATGTGTTGAAACAACTTATATTCATACATAATATTAGGAAACTTCATTATTTCGATGTTGTAAATCTGGTGCCAGAGAATTCAGAGTGATTTGTTTATTTAACATTGTTATAAGATTTGGAGATTAAAATTTATGTGCTAAAGAAAATGGGTGTAACTGTAAGAATAAGATGTCCCAAACTTTCTTTTTCTCTCTTTCTTTGTAAAGTATTATATTTAAAAAATAAAAGCCTCGTTTACAGACTGTAAGGACAGTAAATGATTACAGAAAATAAGTATGTTTGTTTTCATCTGTCAGAGCTGCTCTCGTCTGAAAGATGCAATTTTGACAGAGTCAAAGGCATGTGAACTATACCTGGACATAATACTGACTGTGCGTAAGATGTATCATCAGTGTAAACTTGTCCACGTGACGACCTGAGTAATTCAACATGCTGTAAGTTGGCCTTGTTTTTCATCTTATGACAGTTATAATAGCAGAAGTAGCATAATGGCCTTGCAGTCAATAAAGACGCTTACCCTATACTGTGTATTCTGACATAATTCTGGTCCTAAAGAATCTCAGTGTTGATTATTTGTTTTGTTTGATCTCTCCATGTGTCTTGATCTTGTACTAGAGTTTTCAAAGCATGTAGGCCTCTTCCTGTTTTTTAGTTTTGTTGGTATGTATTGTATGTGTATCTTCTCCATTTTGGTTTTCAGTGTTACTGAGGTTGGGTATCAGTACAATTTACATAGTTTTGTGAGTCATGGTTGAATGCCATTGGCACTGATTAATGATGTCTGTGTTCTTTCTGTATTTCGGTCCATTACTAAAGTACGCGTCTATGATAGTTATAAGCACCTTTTTATTTCATATTTCTGTTGCATGATTCAGTTGTAGTTATTGGGATAGAACCTGGTTTGAATGTTAATCTCCTCATTGTCCACAAGTTGTTAGGAGGTGTGATTGGTCAATCCTTCATCTTTCCTATCACTTTTTAATCTGTTCTCCATAGAGTACATTCTTTGAATACTACATTGCTAGATGGGGTACTTCTCTCTGAATACTACATTGGTAGACGGGTAAATCCTTTTGAATACTGCATTGGTAGATAGGGAAATTCTTTTTGGTCGTAGATCAATAAATCATTTTTAAATTGGCTCTGAACGACTAGACATTTCAATTTGTCAGACATCGTCAGACCTGCCGCTATTTACGATTCAAACGTAATCGTTTTGTCACATTGACGATTCTAGTTCTGCCTTTGTTCGGCTTTCCCCGATTGATTTCACATTTCACATCGTTCTGTGTGTGTGTGTGTGTCTCTCTTTCACTCTCTCTCCCTCCCTCTCTCTCTCTCTCTCTCTCTCTCTCTCTCTC
>JAXRKP010000192.1:0-12500 GCA_037039925.1 Doris montereyensis
CCTTTCTATCTATCTATCTACCTATCGATTTATCTATCTATCTATCTATCTATATCTATCTATCTACCTATCTACTTATCGACCTACCTATCTATCTAACTATCTACCCATCTAACTATCTATTTTTTATCTATCGACCTATCTATCTACCTACCTACCTATCTATCTATCTGTATATCTACCTACCTGTCTATCTATCAATATATCTATCTGTATGTCTATCTACATGTCTATCTATCTATCTATCTATCTATCTATCTATCTATCTATCTATCTATCTATCCATCTGAATATCTATCTATCTATCTATATCTATCTATATATCTATCTACCTACCTTTCTATCTACCTATCTGTCTATCTATCTATCTATCTACCTATCTGTATATCTATCTACCTATCTATCTATCTATCTATCTATCTGTATATATCTACAATACCTCTACAACCTATTGTACAACATGTCTATTTGGAAATACTCCTACAATGTCTTGTACCACAAGTCTATTTAGAAATATTCCTAACAACCTCTTGTACCACAGGCCTATTTAGAAATACCCTAACAAACTTTTGTACCCCAGGCCTAGTCAGAAATACCCTACAACCTCTTGTGCACAGGCCTCATTTAGACATACCCCTACAACCTCTTGTACCACAGGTCTATTTAGACATACCCCTACAACCTCTTGTACCACATGTCTATTTAGACATACCCCTACAACCTCTTGTGCACAGGTCTATTAAGAAAATACCCCTACAACCTCTTGTACCAGAGGCCCATTTAGACATACCCTAACAGCTTCTTGTACCACATGCCTATTTATAAACCCCTACAACCCTTGTACCACAACAATTTTGTACCACAAGACCTATTTAGAAAACCCCTATAACCTCTTGTACCACAGGCCTATTTAGAAATACCCTACAACCTCTTGTACCACAGGCCTATTTAGAAATATCCCTACAACCTCTTGTAGAAATAGTCCCACACCTCTTGTACCCCACCTATTTAGAAATACCCCTACAACCTCTTGTACCACAGGCCTATTTAGAAATACCCCTACAACCTCTTGTACCACAGGCCTATTTAGACATACCCTTACAACCTCTTGTACCACAGGCCTATTTAGAAATACCCTACAACCTCTTGTACCACAGGTCTATTTAGAAATACCCTACAACCTCTTGTACCACAGGCCTATTTAGAAATACCCCTACAACCTCTTGTACCACAGGCCTATTTAGAAATACCCCTACAACCTCTTGTACCACATGGCCTATTTAGAAATACCCCTACAACCTCTTGTACCACAGGCCTATGTAGAAATACCCCAACAACCTCTTGTACCACAGGCCTATGTAGAAATACCCCAACAACCTCTAGTACCACAGGCCTATTTAGAAATACACCAACAACCTCTTGTACCACAGGCCTATTTAGAAATACCCCAACAACCTCTTGTACCACAGGCCTATTTAGAAATACCCCCAACAACCTCTTGCCTATTTAGCATAACCTCTTGTAACACAGGCCTATTTAGAAATACCCCAACAACTCCTTGTACCACAGGCCTATTTAGAAATACCCAAACAACCTCTTGGCAAACCAGGAAGGCACAAAACGGACAAGTTACCGGTTTTGTTTTGGGTTTTTTTGTTGTTGTTGCAACGAATATTCTTGCGGTAGTTGCATCGAGTGAACGATTTGCTTTTTTTTTTCTTTTTCGTTTTTGACGTTTTCGTTGTATTGTCGTTTTGTGTCTATGGATATGAGACTTGGTAGTCGACAGGCAAGGTGTCTGACTCTCAACCAAAAGGTAGTGGGTTTGAGCTCCGCCGACGGTTGAAAAATGTTCTCGAGCTTTTTTACGAATAAAATCTACCTCCCCCCCCCCCCCCCACACTCTCTGGTCCAGGTAGGTGGGTCAACATCTAGTCCAATCGGAGACGAACGATAAAAATGACGTCCCGTGTGCAGATCACAACACTATGTGCACATTAAAGATAAGATCTCTTGGCTGTTACAGGACAGTCCGGGCAAAATTTTAAAACTCCTTCCAAAAAACCCCGAGATCACCATATTAACTGTTGTGGATGTGGGTTAATCAAATGAAACTTCTTCTTCGTCTATAATGTATGTCAACTATTGAAGGAAAGAGTAAAATATTATTGTGATAGACAAGTGGAATTTGGAGTCATGCACTTTTACTCAGCAAATGATAGAAAAACAATAAACGGACAGGCAGGAGCATGCCTCTTTCTCCCCGGAAAAAAAAAGTTGTTGTTGCTGATGTTATCGTTCTTGTTATTGTCGTTGTTGTTATTCTTGCTGCTTGTGTTGTTGTTACTGCAGCTTTTGATGTTGTTGATGTTGTTGCTGCTGTAAGTTGTCTTTGTTGCTGCTTTTGTTGTTGCAATCGATCCTTCTTCGGCCCAATGTCAAACATAGAAATTTACGAGTTCCCATCAGCCAGCTGAGCAGCTTCCGTACAAAGGATGTTTTCCATGGATTGACAGGGTAACAGAGGAGGAGAAGATGAGGACGAGGAGGAGGACGACGAGGGGGAAAGAGGAGGAGGAGAAGTAACAGCAGCAGCAGCAGCAGCAGCAGCAACAGCCGCGTGACCTTTTATTTTTTGACAGGCCAGGACAACGCCGGTGTCTCGTTCGTAATAAGGACAGGAATAAAGGAAGTTGCATGCTGGGAAGTGTCCAGACTGAGCTCTGCTCAAGTGATCATTCAATGGAATGTGGCGCCTCGCTCATAATACATGGAAACACGATGACGTGATCCATCCAGTAAAAACGTAAAGGAATGTCCCAGGTGAGTGTCTTACTATGGAACACCGGAAGTTGAATCAACTTGGAGCGTCGGTAAGAGTAGTGTAGTCGACATTGCAAACACTACAACCACCCGGGGTACTTCCCCTCTCGCTCTTCCCTACGTCACCTTCCAAGCCCAATCGCTTCGTGACTGCTTTTATTGTTGTCGATGTCGTTGCTGCTGTTGATGTTTTCCTTTGTTTTGCTTTTGCTGTTGTTGGTGGTGGTTTCTTTGGTGTGTCCTTTGCTCGTGTTGTTTGTTATTGCTGTTGTTGTTGTTACTTTTGGCATTGTCTTTTTAAAGGTTTGTTTGTTTTTGTGTGTGTGTGTGTGTATGTGTTTGTTTGGTTTTTTCTTGCTGTTATTTTTGTTGTATTTGCATAATATGATTATCATTGGACGGGGTCATAATCACCGACATTATAGTACGTTGCATTCCATAACGTAACCAAAGATATTTGCACTGTCTTCGATGTATTTACAAAAAATCTCGTGTTTTAACAAAAGAGCTCACCACGTATCCCCTCCCTCCCCCTCCTCCTCCCCCTCCTCTTCCCCACCCCCACCCCCACCCCGCCCGCCCGCGCCAGCTTGTCACAATATAATCATAATATACCAATGAAGAGTAGTTAAATAAATGTCAAAAGTTCCAAGTCATCGATTTTGGCATTACCGTAGTCTGACCTTCTTGTCTCGACATAGATTATTTGAACTGGGTGGGTTAGTTTCTTTCTTTGTCGTCTTAGTTTGGATTTTTCTTTTCTTTTCGGTTACTTTTTTCTCCTTCTGATGGGACTTTCCGCCTGTCGATTTATCTGTCTGAAGGAAGTCTCGTCACTGATATCTCACCACTAGGAGAATAACACAATGTCTTGTTATAGTAATAGTAATAGTAATAGTAATAGTAATAGTCTCACATCCTCTAGTCGAGTAAAAATAATGTGAGGTTATTATCCGTCTCCAATCTCCCAAAGTTAAGAGTGGCCACGCCTGAAATAAAGTCTGCCTTGAGACGGAATCGATGGGGCCCTGACCTTTTCGTGTCTTCTCTCATTCGCCGTTTTCCTCGCGATTTTTTTGTTAGGTTTTTTTAATATTTATTATTATTCTGACGCTATTTTGTTTATTTTGGGATTTGTTTGTGGATTTTTTTGTGTTGTTGTTGTTGTTGATTGTTTTTTGTTGCTGTTGTTGTTGTTGTTGTTATTGTCTTAAATTGCTGTTGCCTTTTGTCCTGGGATATATTTTGCCAAGGCATCAGTAAATTATCAGGATACATTTTTTTTATTTTTCATTATTTTTTATTTTTTTTTGGGGGGCGACCCTTTCCTTCCTCCTCATCCACCCCCTCCCCTTACCCCCGATCCTCAGAAAAAGTAAGCTAAGGGATAAAAAGGCAAAATATCGGCCAAACAACCACCCTTCCCCATCCCCCTTCTCACTGTCTTGTACCACATGAACATAATCAATAACAGGTTATAAATACGTTGCAATTTCAAAAGTGATTCTATTGACACTAGGGCTAGATCTAGGATGCAATCTTGTACATCCTTTTCTACGATGTCTCTTTCTGGGTGGCAGAAAATGTTCTTCTTCGTCTTGCTGTCTATTTGCGTGGTGTTTTTGTGAGAACGGCGAGTTTGGGAGAAGGCGGGGAGGGGGAGGGGGGAGGGGACGGGTTCTTAACGCTGACGTAAAATTGACATCTTATGTCTACCATTGTCTGTTTGTTCTGCCTATTGATTGGTTTTCCCTTTTAAGCCATTATCCACTAATATAGCTGTGCGCCTAGAAAATATATTAATTATAAATATTCTATTTCTCTCATAGCCAATAATTGTTTCAATAAACTAAGCCTTTCTCTTGCTCTGCTTAATAATATACGAATTCCTCGGAGTATTTTCTCTGCCAATGAATCCTTGTTTTTATTTATAAATTAACGTTTTCCGCTTTGTTAGTTTGTTTTGTTGTTGTTGTTGTCCTTTTTTTCCGTGAATAAATATATATCACTATATATCCAGCCCTTACTGCTTCATTAAATAATTTATTTACTTGTTATTATGGGGTTTTTTTTGTTAACTTTTATTGGGCAGGGGGAGGGGGAGGGGAGAGAGGAGGAGAAGGGGGGGGGGACAAAAAAGCTCTTAATTTGTTCTAGAAATGAAAAATTTTGTCTTTTTCCACGACTGAATTATTTCGTTTAAATGACAGTGTATGAATTTTTCTTTGTTCATGACAAAATGGGTATTACAGACAAACAGTGAGGGAAGGGACATGTCAAAAGTGAAAGAAATTCATCGTCGTCATCCCTCATCATCATCCCCATCATCGTCAGCATCTTCATCCTCATCATCATCATCGTCATCATCATCTTCCTCCTCCTCATCATCATCTCCAATGAATAGTTTTTTCATCTTCATCCTCATCATTAAGCACGTTAAGCACAGAAAGAACACGAACGATTATCAGGAAAAGAAAAATCGATTCTTTCAACAACCGATTTGTCACGGCTATATATAGACATAGTGCAGCATAGTTTAGAAGGGGGGCGACACATCTATACTTAAGGGGGTGGAGGTAAAAAAAAATACAAGTTCAGCGTCTTTTACGATAAAAAATTTAAAGAACAAATTAAAATTTCTGATAGTTTCCTTTTAAGTTTCTACTTAAATAGAACATGAAAATTAATACTCTTCTAGATCTATTCTGCACTTCCAAAGAGAAAGTCAAAGCTCTAGGGCTAATCATCTTCGCTTTTGTTGTCTGCATACGCAGCTAGCTACATTTTATAATATAATCCAACATACCTTCAGTAATATTCATGGACCAACCGAGATGCGCAACCTATGTACCACGTGATCATTTTTCCTAGTCCTTGACTGGGTGATCAGCCACACAATGTTCACCGCTTTTAATTTTTGCTATTTTGGCTCTGAAGTTTTTTTTGTGTTGTGTCTTCAATAAAGTTCAATGAAAAATTTTCAAGTTTTTTTTGTGTGTCATTAACAGAGCCTCTCAATGTGAAACATTTTCAAGTTTCTTTTTTGTGTTGTGTCATAAACAGAGCCTATCAATGTAAAAATTGTTCAAGTTTCTTATTTGTGTTGTGTCTTCAATAAAGCCTGTCAGTGTGAAAAATATATCACAATCTTACTCGTTTTCTCTTGTAGCATTAAGTCGTATGTATCCCATTTTTCCCCGCCATATAGTAGAAGGATGGAAGTGGATTGAGTTTCCCTTTCTAAATTTTCTGAGGCTTTTTTTAGTCTGCGGATAGACTAACATGTCAAAGTTTGCATGGAAGAGAGAATACACTGAGGTGTACGATACGACACTTCGGAATGGTGCGAGACATTAGAATACAGCTAGAGATGCAGGCTAGATAGATACAGATACTTTCCAGCCAAAGGGAAGTGAGGACAACGTGGAATAGTCAATGCTACTATTCGTTTACCGAACTTGAGAGTTTATCAGATACGACACTTTACGATACGACACTTAGCGAAAAATTAGAATACAGCTAGAGATGCAGGCAGAGATACATGTACTTTCCAGCCATGTCAATAGTCAATGGCTTACCGAATGGTGCTTGAGATGCTTTGATACACAATTCAGCATATAACACTGGAAGATAATTAATTTAAAAGCGTTCCGTTATAACCGTTGCATGTCATACATTGTAATTTATTTTGGGATATATTAGCGTGTCGGAATTTACCAAAATGATGTGATATCTAACATGTGAAAGCAGAGTGCAGGGCTACCCACCCACCCCCCCACCCTCTCCTTATACATGTGTCTGATTATTCGAAGTTTTCCGAACTTCTACTATCCATAATAGTATTACGTTCTATTAACAGATCCTTACATACAAAACGTTCTATAGAATAGTTTTGTACCGGTATCTTATTCACTCTGTCATTGATTCCCTCTTGTCTGGGAACAATACATACACTACTTAACACACAAAAGTTTAAATTATATCTTTAGAGTGTTCCGAATTATCATAAGTATCCCACCAACCATTTCCTATCGCGACGTAGGACAGGTGGCCGCGGATGTTTGCCTACGTGTTATGGCCCATAGACCCGAGCTTATCCCGAGGTTTCTGTAGCGTGAAGCGGAACGGGGGATTATAATCACCTCCTGGACATGACGCTTATCTGACGTAGGTATTTTTACTTCCAAGCTAGTGCGGGTACCCATTTGCACCTGGGTCGAATGGGAGAAAATATGTGTTAAGTGTCTTTCCCAAGGAACACAGCGTCGGTCGTAGCTCTGCTAAGGTGCGAAGCCGGGACCTTAATTATGATCCAAAGTCCAGCAGCCTAACCGATACTCGGCCTTTGATGCCACATTCTGCCCAATCGAGCAACGCATTAATTCTATTTATAACCTGTAAGACTCGACAACACCCCCCCTTATAGAATTCTAGGGTTTATCACACCGCCAGCCTCCCGACCAAGACGACATGTAGGAGAATTTCAGACAGAACAAATTCTTCTTCTTCTTCTTCTTCTTCTTCCTCTTCTTTTATTCTTCTTCTTCTTCTTCTTCTTCTTCTTCTTCTTCCTATTAAAATAGGTAGGAAGTGTTGTCTTCTTGCACTTCGGTTACAGAACTTCTTCATTTCTTCTTCTGAAAAATCTTCTTCTTCTTCTTCTTCTTCTTCTTCTTCTTCTTCTTCTTCTTCTTCTTCTTCTTCTTCTTCTTCTTCTTCTCCTTCTTCTTCTTCTTCTTCTTCTTCTTCTTTTTCTTCTTTTCTTCTTCTTCTTCTTCTTCTTCTTCTTCTTCTTCTTCTTCTTCTTCTTCTTCTTCTTCTTCTTCTTCTTCTTCTTCTTCTTCTTTTCCTTCTTCTTCAATTTTCTTCTTCTTCTTCTTCTTCTTCTTCTTCTTCTTATTTCTTCTTCTTCTTCTTCTTCTTCTTCTTCTTCTTCGTCTTCTCCTCATCTTCTTTTTCTCCTTCTCCTTGACCTTTCTTGGGTTTGTTTACGGAACGCTGAATTTTGTCATTATTACTTGGCTTCTACATCTGTGCTCTCAAGAGAGGGAAGCAGGAGAAGCAAGTAAGGTGGAAAGAGATGAGTTGATGTGAAATGACAGATCAGAGTTCTAGTAGAAGTGAGAATCCTTTTAACGACCGCCTGACAGGTCAGTTACAGCTATAATACTAATAGTAGTGAATAGCAGCAGTTACAAAAAACAACACCAAAGCTAGACTGGGCTGGGCAGAAGAGCTAACTATGCAGGGCTGAGTAGGGCAAGGTAAAGGCAGGGTAACAATAATTATTATATTAGATAGACTATAGAGAGATGGGTGGGTAGGAGTGGGGTATAACTGGGTAGGAGGGCAGAGCTAAAACAGGACAAGGTTGGGCGGGGCTCGGCTCGGCTTGGCTTGAGTGGAATGGAGAGATGGAGAGACTAAATGAAAACGAATGGCAGCTGGAAAGCATTTAGACATTATAATGATTATAACAAAACCTAGAAACTGTAACGGTCTGAGTGACAGATAGTTCGTTGACATTACGTGGCCTACATCGCCTTCTCGGACTTTGGTTACGGAACCGCAGAGCCAGCATATCAGAAGGGTCAGAGGCGTTGGAAGGGGGAGATAGAGGCAGTGCTTTGCTCCAAGCTTGACCCAGTTCTGTCCAATCTGGTCTCTGACATCTCTCTCTCTCTCTCTCTCTCTCTTTCTTGCATAGCTGTTTATTCTCGTACAGATCTAGATCTAGAACTTGTGAATCAGATCTAGATCTAAATCTATGTTCATCTCTAGTTTCTTTTCTCCTCTTTTACGTGCATGAGTTCTCAATTTGTTTCATGAAACGTCGATGTGTGGTCTAGATCTAGATAGTAATAATATAATAATATAGACCTACGATTAGGAAATCTCTCTTTCTCTCTCTCATAATCTAGATCTAGATCTCTCTCTCTCTAATATTAATTTAGGTTTTTCTCTCTCTCTCTCTGATTAGGTCTCTTTCTCTCTCTCTCACCTCCAACCACGCCTCTCTCGCGATGGGGACCAAAACATTGTTGACTCTAATCTCTCTCTGACTGGCTCTCTCTCTCTGCCTCAGTAGGCCTATCTATCTCATCTAGATCTAACGGTTGAGTGACTCTCTCTCTCTCACATTACGTGGCCCATCGCCTCTCTCGGACTTTCTCTCGGAACCGCAGAGCCAGCATATCTCAGAGGCGTCTCGGGGAGATAGAGGCAGTGCTCTTTCGCCTGGCTTGGACTCTCTCTCTCTGTCCAATCTCTCTCCAGTGACATCTCTCTCTCTCTCTCTCTCTCTCTCTCTCTCTCTCTCTCTCTCTCTCTCTCTCTCTCTCTCTCTCTCTCTCTCTCTCTCTCATCTTCTCTCTCTCTCTCTCTCCTCTCTCTCTCTCTCTCTCTCTCTTCTCTCTCTCTCTCTCTCTCTCTCTCTCTCTCTCTCTTTCTCTCTCTCTCTCTCATCCCTCCCCCTCTCCCTCCTCCCTCCCCTCTCTCTCTCTCTCTCTCTCTCTCTCTCTCTCTCTCTCTCTCTCTCTCTCTCTCTCTCTCTCTCTCTCTCTCTGTTTCTCTCCGAAATTGACGTCTCTTCACAACGTCATGGTGGTCTAACATCTACGTAATCTGCATGTAATTAATATGTTATAAATTCACACACGTGCAAATCCTTAGTCAGACTAGCGTCCTGACGAGGATGTGATTATCATCACATGTTCCCCTTCACGTTACTGATACCGGGATAAGCTCCTGTGCTATGGACCGTAACGTCTCTAAAGGAACTTTGCTCTTACCTGCAAGCCTAATAAACGTTGAGGGTACACAAATCAAATAGTTAAGAAAGTCATGTCGAATGTTATAATGAATTAAATACACAAACACATTCTTTTAAATCTAAGAAACCATAATCGAAAGCTTTATATCGCACTAGAAATCGTATCACTCTCTTGTTCTATTGAATCCATTGACTTACTTTTTGTCATTAATTAAAACTGTTGAAAGTGTTGCTTTACAACTACAACATTGCCTCTAATCTAAGGCCAAGATTTCTAATTACTAAGAAGGTCTAGAGTTCTGATCTTTCTAGAATAGATAGTCCTAGGCTCATAGGTGACGTCAAAAAAAATATTTAGAATCTTGTTTTTCATATTAAAGTTAATCTCAAACGTACATGTGACCATTAATTAAAAATTTGATGGTAAGGTACGAAACACAGACAAAAATGGACATTTCACCCTTCCAAGATTAGTTCGGGTTGGTGAGTTAGGTTGGTGGTGGTTATTGTGCATATGTGTGTGTGTGTGTGTGTGTGTGTATGTGTATGTGTGAGTGTGTGTATGTGTATGTGTATGTGTATGTGTGTATGTGTGTTTTTGAGTGTGTATGTGTGAGTGTGTGTGTGTGTGAGTGTGTGTGAGTGTATATGTGTGAGTGTGTGAGCGTGTGTGTGAGTGATTGTGAATGTGCATAATAGTGTGTGAGTGTGTGTGTGTGAATGTATATATGTGTGTGAGTGTGTGTACGCGCACAGGTGGGTGCAGAGATGTTAAAGGAATGGTTGTTGGGGTTTTTTGTGTGTAGATTTTCTTTGTCTATTTTGTGTGTTTGTTTGTTTGTTCATTTGTTTGTTAGCAATTGGGTTTCTGTTGTGTTTCATTGCAATTACCCTATCCATCAAGCGGTAATCTCAGGGTGAAGTGTGAGAAGGAAACAGCGAGACTGAACGATAAGTGAAAGAGTAAAAGAAAGAAATAGGATATATCGTTAAACTCCGCCAACATTCGATGGTAGGGTGTTGGGAGGGGGAGGAGACAATGGGGGTGACAATGAGGAGGTAGAGAGAATGAAAGGGGGGAACAATGAGGGGAGAGAATGAAGGGGGAGACAAAGAGGGGTAGAGAGAATGAGGGGTGAGAGAATGAGAGGTGAAAGAATGAGGGGGTGAGAGAATGAGCGGGAGTGAGAGAATGAGGGGGGTGAGAGAATGGGAGGGGGGAGACAATGACGGGGTTTGAGAGAATGAGGGGGGAAGACAATGAGGGGTTGAGAGGATGAGTGGGGGAGAATGAGAGAATGAGTGGGTGAGAGAATGAGGGGGGTTGAGAGAATGAGGGGGTGAGAGAGTGAGGGGGTTTAGAAAATGAGCGGTGGGAGAATGGGGGGTGAGAGAATGAGGGGTGGGGTGAGAGAATGAGGGGGTGAAAGAATGAGAGGGGTGAGAGAATGAGGGCGGGGAGAGAATGAGGGTGAGAGAATGAAGGGGTGGGTGAGTATGAGGGTGGGAAGAGAATGAGAGGGGAGAGAGAGTGAGGGGGGAATGAAGGGGGGGGAAGAGAGAGAGAGAGAGAGAGAGAGAGAGAGAGAGAGAGAGAGAGATGAATGAACGGGGGAAGAGAGAATGAGGGGGAGAAAATGAAGGGGGGGAGAGAGAGAGAATGAAGGGAGGGGAGAGAATCAAAGGGGGAGAGAGAGGGAATGAGGTGGGGGAGAGAATGAAGGGGATGGGGGAGAGAATGAGGGGGGTGAGCAGGAGGGTCAAAGAAGCTTAGACATAGACAGCCGCTTATCAGATAAACGTCACACACGTCATATTATTAGGCTGGCCACCATCTCTATGCATCTGATACGAAAAGTGTGGCGTAAAAGCCGTGGCATAGAAAGCTGCCGCGTATTTAGGTCACAAACACGAAAGTCACACGGACAGAGGTAAAGACAAAGAAAACAGGAACTATTGTTCGTTTCTCTTTGTTTTCCTTTTTTTTAAAGTTTTTTTTCTCCAGATAATGTAATGTTCATAATAATATACACTGTCCTGTCGGGGAAAAGCCAGCCCCTCAGCCAGGCTGTTGGTGAAAGCCCCGTATGAAAACAAAATGAGACGGTAAGAGGGCAGAAAGTATTGAGTTGGGGGTGCGAATGGTGAAAGGTGATGATTAAAAAGGCTTTTTCTTTGTTTCTTTGTTTCTTTGTTTCTTTGATTCGCGTGTTTGAAAATTAAGCCTGATCCACTATGCGGTGGTCTGAGGATAAAACTAAGAGTAAACAGCGAGATGAAAGACGCACGAAAGAGATGAAGGAAACTAGTAGAAGCTAGCAGTGGAATCTCTTAGTCGCCCACGGAATAAAAGACAAGGTCTGATGAATTCGCAAAGAAACCACACAAAAAAAAAAACAAAAAACACAAACAGAACACAACAAAACAACAACAAATAAAAGAACATACACACACACACACAAAAAAAACAAACCATAAAGCACCTTGAGTCTGCCGTGATTGGTTTTCCTATTTATATATTTTTTAATATTCCGGTGCTTATTCGATCTGATTTTACCCACATTGACAACACTTATAATGTGATGTCGGGTTTTTTAGATTTAGGTCGGATTATAAAATTTTGCCCAGGGTTCCCTGTTAACAGCCACGGGACCTTGAACGTGCACACACATGCGTGCGTGTTGGAATCATCTTGTTCGAAGTCAGGGATTGGGAAACCGAATTGTTACCTACAGACCGTCTGATTGAAGCCTTCTCTCGTCCCCGATTGCATTCGCGTCATTGAAATTTCCCCCACGTCCACCTTATGCCGTGATCTCAGGGTGACTTAAGAGGAAACAGCCAGATGAAAGATATGTGGGAAAAGAATTTAAAAGGAAAGAAGTAGGACCAACCTTTAGCTCCG
>JAXRKP010000192.1:25000-35000 GCA_037039925.1 Doris montereyensis
ATGGCTGTTGGTGGTGCAATGGTGCCTGATTTAATAGAAATATATGAGGTAGGTAAGAAATGATACATAACATCAATGATAGTCTTACTTGCAGCTTAGGAAATTCATTTCAAAATGGTTATTTCTCTTTGATTTAAAGGAGAAATTAGTGTACGTCTTGCTGGGGACTTGCAGGTTGATTTGATCTGATTTGATATGAACGATTGGCCGGGGCTACTGGTAGGTCCCTACTTCTTGCCCTTCACTCTTTCAAGAGTCTTTCATCTTATGGTTTCCTCTTAATTCAACATGAGACCGCCGCATATGGAAGACGAGATAAACCCCCAACTAAACAGACAGTCTAGCTTGAAATAAAGGAATTGGAAGCAAATTGAAATGCATCAATGTAGGGTTGGTTTTGTTGTCATCTTGACAATAGAGACGTTGTATGGAAGAGATATAAACAAACGAACTTGTGAAAAATCCAAATAATTTTAGAAAAAAAAAAGATAAAAACGTGAATACATTATACTCTAGAAAGATCATTTTGATTTAGTGGGATGTGCCATACTTGTAAACAAAATGAAAAGGAAAGACATAAATCAATGCATACATACATGGAACAATTACATTGTGTCTAGTTATTTACTAATGAGTTTATAAGCATGCAAGTACATAACTGCACATACATACATATAAACATACAGTACCTACATCTTCGGAGTCTGTCAACAACAAAAATGCCCCCACCCCGGGGATACGGTGGTACAGATGTAAGGTACCTATATGCCGCTCAGCTGACAGGATGAAAACTTTGATCGAGTTCTTCAGGTAAAACCCACCCTCCCCCCCTCCCTTTCCTGGTTCAGGTAGATGGATCGACAACTCGTCCCATCGGAGACGGGCGATAAAAAGGAGGCCCCGTATGCAGATCACAACAATCTGTTTACGTGAAAGATTCCTTGGCTGTTAACACGGCAGTCGGGCAAAATACAAAATTCAAACTTAAACTTGAACCCCAAGACTACCGCAGATATGGATACGAGTAAAATCGAAATCAAACGTACGATATTCACACTTCAGGAAAGGAAAGACTTGTAAAGATAGTATCATATCATATCGTGTTAGAGCTAGATAGGTCATTTGACCTTTAAATGCCCCATAAATCTATGGAATCATGGAGTTTAAAAAATGATTGAACCTACAATAATCAATCAAGACAATGCACATTCATTCATCAAACAAAATTTTAAATTATAGAGCTCCATATCAATGGCATTTTAAAAAGAATTAATACTTTTTGAATTTTTTGTTTTGAACTGTAAACTGTTCCATGTTTTGACTGTTCTTATAATGAAAAAACCCATGTCTAACAGGAGTAGAACTTCTTGTAATATTATTTTCTTGTAATATTATTTTGTAATATTATTTTCTTGTAATATTATTTTCTTGTAATATTATTTTCTTGTAATATTATTTTCTTCAGTAATATTATTTTTCTTGTAATATTTAGATTTTGTAATATATTAATTGTATTCAGACATCACGAGGTGCATACAAGGTACATTTGGACTCTACAAATCCCAAGAGATGCTCAAAGTAGTTACCATTAGCTTCCAGACATTTACGTGTACAGCGAAGTACGGTCTTGGCCCATGTTGACCAAAGTGTCCAGTGCGATTGGCTACACGTGAAGTTTCGATTTCTCATCACAGTATTGTTCTTACAATACCGTTACGGCCCATACAGCCAGAGCTTATCCCGGTTTCAATAGCGTGAAGCGGAACAGGTGATAATAATCACCTCCTGGCCAGGACGCTAATCTGATGCAGGATTTTACTCCCTAGCTAGTGCTTGTATCCATTTTCACCTGGGTGAAGTAGGGCGGGGGGGCGTGAGGGAATGCGTGTTAAGTGTCTTTTTCAAGGAAAACAAAGTCGAACCTAGCGGTATTAAGATTCGAACCCGGGACCACATGATTCCCAGTCCGGTAGCCTAACCGCTTGCCACCGACGCCACTGTTTGGCCAAAGTGTCGAGTGGGATTGGCTGCACAAGCATTTTCAATTTCTCGTCACAGGGACGCAATAGTCGTAGTCGATTTGCTCATTCAGGGTTAGCCATAGGTAAATGTCTGCTGATGTGAACTCGGGAGAACAAGGGGTGTGTATGTATGTGCGTGTGTGAAGGGGGGATAGGGAGGAGGGGGGGGCGTGACTATCACTTTTTCATTCTAGCAAGTGTCCTTTTACAATTTCGTATTCAAAGTTCCTTTCTGAAGTGTGTACAATTTTTTGACGGACTCTGATAGATAAAGACCTACATTGGGCCAGTGCCTAAAAGTACACTTCACACTAAACTAAACCATTTCAAAAGTGTCTTCGTCAGTATGTCACTACTTTATGTATTCTTGATGAGATATTTTTTTAAAATTCTATTAATCGAATACAATATGTCACACAATTCTGTCTTGTTTTTCACCTCATTTGTTGTTTACGTGGGAAATTGATTTTTTATGACGGTGGACATGTTGCAATCTTTATCAGATAAAAGTAAATACAGGATGTCTAAGTTACCCTGAAATTCTAAAATACGTGGGGGACAGCAGTTCAGAGGCAAGGTATCGACTTCTCAACCAAAAGGAAGTGAGTTCGAGCCCCGCCAACGGTTAACAAATGTTCTCGATTTTTTCGAGGAAAAATGTACCCCCTTGTCCAGGTAGGTGGATCGACACACAGTCCCATCGGAGACGGATGATAAAAAGGCCTCGTGTGCAGATCACGACACTCTGTACACATTAAAGATCCCTTGGGTGTTTACAGAGCAGTCCTGGGAAAATTAAAAATACTACCAAAACCCTCGAGATCACCTTAGTTGTGATGTGGGTAAATCAAATCAAATCAAAAACAAAAATATCACTATGGCCACAAAAAGAACTCGCCATTCAGCAACATTGCTACTTTCAAATAAATTTTGACCTATGTAGGTTTCATTTTGGTAGCATAATTCATATCTAGTAGTTCCATTATTCAATTTCAGTATCTTTTCTGGTCTCAATGACGATATAATTAGTGTCATCGCAGTGACGGCAGGTCCTTTAAAAATAAAAATCTTCTTTTCTGATCCCCATTTCTAGCCAAAAAGTAAACTGAAAACAGCTTAAATACAGCTTTAAGACTGGGAATTTTTGGAATAAACTTGGTTGGTGAGCTGTATTTATACATATTATATGCATTTGGCACGGACTCATATTATACACCCTACCACGTTATAATTCCTTCATGTATTATACAATTATATATTTTTCATAATCTGTCTCCTATTATAGCAACAGAACCCTTCGCCTGAGACCCATGAGGTCACCATCTGTAAAAAGATATACCTGTGCACACTGCAATTTGAAATTTTATGTAAGTATTCATCACTAATAAGTAAGAAGGGTATTGTGAATAAAGACATTGTCTTTGATGACATCCCTACATGGTCAAAAGAGACATTTATTTTAGACGTTTGTTTTGAAGAAAACTGAATTGAACATTGACCCTAATAATAAGTAAATCTTATTAAGTTGGGTTTTTTTTAAAGGAAATTTCATTCAAGGTCATCACAGCTTACATGGCCAGAGTTTATGCCGGGTTTTAGAAACGGGGGTGGGGGAGGAGGGGGAAAAACGGATAATGCATGGCCTGGATCGTGACACTATTCTCTGTCGAAGGTATTACTCCCCAGCTGACGCTTGTCCCCATTTGCAGTTGGATCGAGTGGAGAAATGCGTGATCAATGTCTTTCCCGTGGAAATACGATGTCGGACCTAGATCTAGCATTGCTAAGATTTAAACCCAGGAAGCTACGATCCCACATCTGACAGCCTAACCGCGTGTGCTTTTGGTACTTTTTAAATGCCTTCTTTTTTAACGAAGACAAAAAGAGAAGGCTAGTGAGAAATCCAAATGTGACTGTGGGTGAAAACTGTCTTTACGGTGAGGTGTGGCAGATGACGAGGACACGAAATAGAAATGGAAGGCCTGATACATAGTAGACGGGACAGTAACAAGGACAGGGATATTTTTCGAACAGAACCATTTGTCTTCAGCTACAGTAACGGTGAAACTCTCCTGTGGCTGGAGAAGATCTAGCTGGGTGGATCGACACCTAGTCTCATCGGAGACGGACGATAAAAGGAGGCCCCATGTGCAGATCACAAAATTCTGTGCACGTTAAAGATTCCTTGACTATTTACAAGGCTGTCCGAGCAACAAAAAACACCCAAATTTTTTTTTTACCAAAAACCCCGAGATCACCTTGATTGTGGATGTAGGTAAATCAATTATAAAAAAACAAAAAACGAATATGAACCCTTGTCCTCTCACATATTTTATCTATTAGGCCTTTCATTTCTATGTCCTATTCCTTTTCATTAGTTATCAGTCTACTGTAGTAACATTCCCTTTTATCATATGACGATGAAACGAAGCCTTCTACCAAATAGTCACCAGAGTCAGAAGGATTAGTTAAATCTGTTGAGTTCATATTCACCGTCAGTGCTTCTTACTTTTGGGGGGGGGGGGACTCGGTAATCCAGAGGTAAGGTGTCGGCCCCTCAACCAAAAGGTAGCGGGTTCGAGCCCCACCAACGGTTGAAATATTTTCTGATTTTTTTTCGAGCAAAAGCTATCCGCCCTACCCCTCCCCCCTCCCCATGCTTGCGGTCGGTTGGCGGGCGCTACTGGTAAGTCCTACTTCTTTCCTTTTACTCTTTTCACTTTTTCTTTTATCTTTCTTTTATCTTTCTTTTTATTTTCATTTTATCTCTCTGTCTTTTTTATCTTTCTTTTATCTTTCATTTATCTTTCATTTGTCTTTCTTTTGTCTTTCTTTAATCTTTCTTTTACCTTTCCTCTTTCTTTTACCTTTCCTTTATCTTTCTTTTATCTTTCTTTTATCCTTCTTTTATCCTTCTTTTATCCTTCTTTTATCCTTCTTTTATCTTTCTTTATCTTTCTTTATCCTTCTTTTATCCTTCTTTTTATCCTTCTTTTTTATCCTTCGTTTATCTTACTTTTCCTCATAATTCACCCTGAGATCACTACAATGGGGTAAATTCAATTCAACATTATCAAAGCCCAAATGCTTTCAAACGAGGATGCAACGATGATGCTAAACTATCCAAAGTTATGCAGCATAACTTTGATTCTGATTTAATTTACCCACATCCACAACTGAAGTGATCTCGGGGCTTTTTGCAGGACTTAATTTCGCCTGGACTGTCCTGTAAACAGCCAAGGATTTTTAACGTGCACAGAATGTTGTGATCTACACACGGGACCTGCTTTTTTATCGTCCGTTTCCGATCGGACTAGGATCCCGTCAGAAAGGATAATCGTATAATCACCTGCTTCGCTTCACGCTAAAGAAACTGCGATAAGCTCCGGCTCTGTGGGCCTTAATGGCCTTGAATGAACGTTACTTTCACTTTCCAATGGGCCGTGCAGGCCTTGAATGAACGTTACTTTCACTTTCCAATGGGCCGTATCGGACTTGAATGAGCTTTACTTTCACTTTCCAATTGGCCGTATCGGACTTGAATGAACTTTTACTTTCACTTTCCAATGGGCCGTACAGGACTTGAATGAACTTTACTTTCACTTTTCCAATGGGCCTTAATGGACTTGAATGAATTTCACTTTCCAATGGGCCGTACAGGCCTTGAGTGAACTTTCACTTTCCAATGGGCCTTAATGGCCTTGAAGGAACTTTACTTTCACTTTCCAATAGGCCGTACAGGCCTCAGGCCTTGAAGGAACTTTACTTTCACTTTCCAATAGGCCGTACAGGACTTGAATGAACTTTACTTTCACTTTCCAATGGGCCTTACAGGCCTTGAGTGAACTTTACTTTGACTTTCCAAATGGAACTTTACTTTCACTTTCCAATGGGCCTTAATGGCCTTGAATGAACTTTACTTTCACTTTCCAATAGGCCGTACAGGCCTTGAGTGAACTTTACTTTGACTTTCCAAATAATGGCCTTGAATTAACTTTACTTTCACTTTCCAATAGGCCGTACAGGCCTTGAGTGAACTTTACTTACTTTCCAATGGGCCTTAATGGCCTTGAATGAACTTTACTTCACTCCAATAGGCCGTACAGGCCTTGAGGAACTTTACTTTCACTTTCCAATGGGCCGTACAGGACTTGAATGAACTTTACTTTCACTTTCCAATGGGCCTTAATGGACTTGAAGGAACTTTACTTTCACTTTCCAATGGGCCGTACAGGCCTTGAAGGAACATACATTTATTCTCTATTATACATAGCAAAAATGGAAATCTTCTGATTACATTTTGGTAATTATGCATCATTGTCATTGTATAATACTGTCTAAGTTTGTAAAGGAATTATCAACTGTAGCTTTCCCATCCACTTATGAAATGCAATATGATCCGCCAAACTAATTGTACATGCATTAGTTAATAAATAGATTAAGTTGTATTTTTTATTTGTACTTTACTCCTCTTGTAATTTTATCTAAATTATTTTATTTCCGTTTGCACTACACAATTTTATATTTTCTTGTATTGAAATCAGATTTTATTTCATTTACGTTCGTTATGTGTTGTGTAGTATGACAATGTCGCTGTCAAGCGCTCAGATGTTAATCTAGTATTGATGATGAGCGCTATAGAAATGTATTTTTTATTATTATTATTATTATTATTTTTTTTACTTTCAGGCGGATGATTCAAACAAGTTTTATCGATGTCCCTTTTTAGTAAAAGGCAAGCAAAATACATTGACATTGTCAGACAAATCCAGCTTGAAATATAGAATTCTGGAGCGCTAAGCGTAACAATACTCAAGATTTTATCACTTATTATGAAGAAGAAGAAGAAGAAATTGGTTTGTTTATAAACTTATCTGATGATAAGAATGAAGGATTTAAGAGGTAGGTGGACTTTACTCTGCCAGCACAGGTAAATATATCCACTTATTATGTATAATTATTATATTATTCAAATATGCTGCTTTATACTGCGCCTGGGCTAATTTGCGTTTTGGTTGTTACCTTGGTAACCATAACAAGACATCCCGCACCACTTCATTAATACAAAGGAAAGGAGCCACAGTTGAGTGCAAGTCAAAGTGAAAAACGATACTAGATGACAAACTCCACCAATAAAGACAAACAAACACGTGACGTTTCAGGTATAACCCTTCGTCAGACAACAAAAACGAAATAATATCTAGAGTCTAGATTTAAATAATGAAGGCATAATAAGATATCTGAATCTAGATCTAGTAGCAATAGAACAGATAACAACGTAAATAACAGATGTGGCAATGCGAACTATATAAATAGCCGTAAATAATACAAAGTAGCCACAGTTAAGTGTAAATCAAAAGTGAAAAACCATAGATGACAACTCCACCAATAAAGACAGAACAAACACGTAACGTTTCGGGTATAGCCCTTCGCCACGTCATTGCCCGATACAGACAATGGCAGTTTGTAATGCGCACAGTTCGCAGCCTCTTTTTGGACTACACAAGAAAATGGTATGTGGAGGCCCCCTTTCGACAACGGAATAAACGGTTTAAAGCAGTGGAGAGGGGCAGAGGAGGTGGTGGTGATGTTAAACCATCGACAAAAAAAAAAACATGACAGAATGTGCCAGAAACAAACATCAATAGAATCAAAGAAACTCTTTAGTCCAAATGCTACAAAGGTGTTTAGGTGTCCTGGTCGATGTGACGTCTTTAGGAACAGTGTCAGCTCAAAATACTCTAAAGTTCCAGAGCTGGGGACTCGGTAGTCCAGAAGCAAGATGTCGGCCTCTCAACCAAAAGGTAGTGGGTTCGAGAAAGATAGTGGGTTCGAGCCCCACCAACGGTTGAAAAATGTCATAGTTTTTCGAGTACGATAACCCCCTTGGTAGTCCAGGTAGGAGGTGGATCGACACCTGGTCCCATTGAGACGGACAATAAAAAAAGTCCACGTGCAGATCACAACACTGTGCACGTTAAAGATCTTGGCTGTTTACAGGGCAGTACGGGAAAAATTAGAATTCCTACCAAATCCCCCGAGATCCCCTTAGTTGCGGATGTGGGGAAATCAAATCAAATCAAATCAAATTTCAGAGCTGGGAAAATGTGCTCGACTAGAAAAAAACATTTATACATGTCTGAACTCATGCAGAGAGAAGCTTCTTCCATTTACAATCTTTTCTTTTCTGAGAGAAGAGGCCTCAATAAAGAAAAATTCACTGGCATTAGCGTTTTGGTATTACATCAATTATACCTATGATGTCTCTTTGATGTAAGTCTTTTTTCCACTCTGATTTGATTTCAAATCCAGGAAATTTTTGGGAAATATTTACATTTTATTTTATTTTTGTTGGCAAAATTTTCAAATTTGAATAAATTTTATTGACAAATTTCTGTTTTTTTTGTTGGCATATTTTTGTATGTTTTAAGGTTTCAATTTTCAAATTTCCGTGGGGACAGATTTAACATTTATGGTAGATAGAGTTCCATTGAAAAAAAAATCAAAACTATAATTGCTAATGTATGTATAATCTATATATTCTGTTCTTTTGTTTTCAAAGTTTTAACGAATTATTTTATGTTTGGTCATTCCTAGATCTTCACTTGGTAAAAACCACGCATGGTGTCAATGTGCTACGTGCCTCACAATAGGCGGCCTGATCATTTGTGGAGATATCGTTCTCATTGTGAGTAGAATCGTAATCGTATTGATGGATTTCATGTCAACTGACAGGGGAGAAATTCTCTTCGTTAGTAGAATCATAATCGTATTGATGGATTTCATGTCAACTGACAGGGAGAAACTCTCTTCGTTAGTAGGGTCATAATTATACTGATGATTTTATGTCAACTGTTGTATTAATGATTCCATGTCAACTGACAGGAGAAACTCTCTTCGTTAGTAGAATTGCAATTGTATGGATGATTTTATATCAACTGACAGGGACAAAACTCTGTTCGTTAGTAAAATCGTAATTGTCATAAGTCATAAATGACAGGGAGAAACATCTTACGTAATTATAGTGACGATTTCATGTCAACTGACAGGAGAACCATCTTAATAAATATAATCATAATTGTAGTGACGATTTCATGTCAACTGACAGAGAACCATCTTATGTAATTGTAGTGACGATGTCCCGTCAACTGACAGAGAGAACCATCTGACGTAATTTACGATGTCGTGTCAACTGACAGGAGAACCATCTTACGTAATTGTAGTGACGATTTGATGTCAACTGACAGGGAGTCAGCTGACAGGAAAATCATCTTACGTAATTGTAGTGACGATGTCATGTCAACTGACAGGGAGAACTATCTTACGTAATTATAGTGACGATGTCATGTTAACTGACAGGGAGAACTACAGACGATGAGTCAACTGACAGGGAGAACCATCTTACGTAATTGTAGTGACGATTTCATGTCAACTGACAGGGAGAACCATCTTAATGAATATAATCATAATTGTGGTGACGATTTCATGTCAACTGACAGAGAGAACCATCTTACGTAATTGTAGTGACGATTTCATGTCAACTGACAGGGAGAACCATCTACGTAATTGTAGTGACGATTTCATGTCAACTGGACAGGAGAACCATCTAATGAACGAATAATAATTGTAGTGACGATTTCATGTCAACTGACAGGGAAAATCATCATTGTAGTCGAGTAGATCTTACGTAATTGTAGTGACGATTCCATGTCAACTTATATAAAGCTGAACCATCTTAATGAATATAATTGTTGACGATTTGATTATAACTCAGGAGAACCATCTTAATGAATATAATCATTATTGTAGTGACGATTTGATGTCAACTGACATGGAGATCTTAATGAATAACCATTATTTAGTGACGATTCCATGTCAAATTATCGGATCGAAAATATTTTTAATGGAACGTCTCTAACTTTGACTGCTTATAACTCAGGAACCACTGCACTCTGCCAACCTGCATAATATGTCGGTAT